>JMFS01001296.1:0-19567 GCA_000699545.1 Podiceps cristatus | reverse complement strand
TTGGCCAAGCAGGACCTGCGCTTCATGAACCCGTGCTGGCTGGGCCTGATCCCTCAGTTATCCTGCACATGCCCCGTGAGCGCCCTCAAGATGAACCACTCCATAATCTTCCCCAGCACCGAGGTCAGGCTGACAGGCCTGTAGTTCCCCGGATCCTCCTTCCGGCCCTTCTTGTAGATGGGCGTCACATTGGCAAGCTTCCAGTCGTCCAGGACCTCCCCTGTTCACCAGGACTGTTACGGAGAGTGACTTGGCAAGCTCCTCCACCAGCTCCCTCAGCACCCTTGGTGGATGCCATCAGGCCCCATAGACTTGTGAGTGTCCAGGTGGCATAGCAGGTTGTTAACTGCTTCCTCCAGGATCACGGGGAGCTTATTTTGCTCTCCATCCTTGTATTCCAGCACAGGGGGTTGACTACCCTGAGGATACCTGGTCTGGCTATTAAAGACTGAGGGTAAAAAGGCATTAAGTACCTCAGCCTTTTCCTCATCCTTCGTGACAATGTTCCCCCCCACATCCAGTAAAGGATGGAGGTTCTCCTTGGCTCCCTTTTTGTTTAATGTATTTGTAGAAGCATTTTTTGTTATCCCGTACGACCGTGGCCAGATTGAGCTCTAGCTGGGTTTTTGTCTTTCTTATTCTCTCTCTGCATGACCTAATGAGGTCCTTGTACTCTCCTTTGGTTGCCTGCCCCTTCTTCCAAATGTGATAAGATCTCCTTTTTTTCCCTGAGTCCCAGCAGAAGGTCCCTGTTCAGCCAGGCCGGTAGTCTTCCCCGCCAACTCTTCTTAAGGCACATGGGGACTGCCTGCTCCTGCGCCTCTAAGATTTTCTTCTTGAAGAAGGCCCAGCCTTCCTGGACCCCTTTGCCCTTCCGCACCCACTCCCAAGGGACCCTCTCAACCAGTGTCCTGAACAGGCCGAAGTCTGCCCTCCAGAAGTCCATTGTAGTGGTATTGCTGACCTGCCTCCTTACTTGGCCAAAAATCGAGAATTCTATCATTTCATGGTCGCTAAGCCAAAGACAGCCTCTGACCTTAACTTCTCCCCCCAGACCCTCTCTGTTTGTAAACAGCAGGTCAAGGAGGGCACTGCCCCTCGGAGGGTCCCTTACCAGTTCTGTCAGGAGGCTATCTTCCACACACTCCAGGAACCTCCAGGACTGTTTCCTCTTGGCTGTGTTATACTTCCAGCAGATGTCTGGTAAGTTGAAGTTCCCCCACAAGGACAAGGGCTTGCGACTGAGACTTCTGCCAGTCGCTTGTAGAACGCTTCGTCGGCTTCTTCGTCCTGGTTGGGTGGTCTATAGCAGACACCCAACAGGAAATCCGCCTCGTTAGCCTTCCCCATCATCCTTACCCATAAGCATTCAGCCTTGTCACAACCATTGAGCTCTACACAATCAAAACACTCCCTAACGTACAGAGCCACCCCACCGCCTCTCCTTCCTCACCTATCCCTCCTGAAGAGACTATAGTCATCCATTGCAGCACTCCAGTCATGCGAGTCATCCCACCATGTTTCCGTGATGGCAACTACATCGTAGCTGTCCTGGGGCACAACAGCTTCCAGCTCCTCCTGTTTGCTGCCTATGCTGCGTGCATTGGAGTAGATGCACTTGAGCTGGGCTATTGGTTTCGCCCCTGACATCGGCACGCCACCCCTAGGCTCATCTCTAGGGAGCCTGGTGCCATCCCCTTCCCCCTTCAACTCTAGTTTAAAGCAACTCTAGAGACCAATGAGGCTCGCCAACTCATGAGCGAGAATCCTTTTCCCCTTGATGACAGCTGAATTCCATCTTCAGCCAGCAGGCCCAGTGCTGTGTAGACTGCCCCCAGGGTCAAAAACCCCAAAATTCCTCTGACAGCACCAGCCTCTGAGCCATGTGTTAACCAGGCTTGCTTTCCTGTTCCTTTCAATCTTCCTGTTCCTATCTATCTTCCTTGTTCACATTTTTAGTAGTCATTTTTACACTTTTATTCTCAAAATAATCTTTTTTTTTTCATCTGGGGTTATTAGGGATTAAAAACCAGGTTTCTAACCTTTATCCTGTGTCTTTCAACATGATTACAGCTTTCTGAAGGGGGTTTTCTTATCATATCCTTAAGAATTTGCATAAACTTTTTTTAATTACAGAAACATTTTCTTTAAAGAAACATCTCAAGTAGAAGATCAGTTCCTTTCTGACAATATTGGTTTACTTATTATTTGCCATCTCTTCTATATTTTTGTATTGTGTTGCTAGTCAAAGCTAACTAGAGGTAAGCAAAATCAGTTCAGCAACTATGTTTAGATACTCCTTTGGAAAAATAATTTCTTTGTTTACAGTATGTTGATATCACCTTAGTTTTAAGATCTTTACCTATATTTGTATGCATCATTGTTTTAAACAGCTTGACAAACCAAAACACTCTCACTGACAAAAACACAAGCCCTGCTCAAACCCAGCTGAATCTCTTTCTCAACAGAATAGCAACAGACTCATCATTCAGTTCTTCCTGATGAAAGATCAGACTTTGCAGCACAGAACAGGTAACTGTGGGAAAAGCTGAAGGGGCACAAACAAACGATTCTCAGCTAGAAGTCTGAATGGGCAGGGGGAGGAAAAATCTGTCTTTAACTACAAGTATCAAATAACTGTTGAACCTATGAGTGCAATTCCTGAAAGGCCAAAGAGCAAACCATTTAAAATATTATTTTCATAACCATTGTACAGTAGGCCAGCAACATTCAGAAAATAACAGGAAATGATGAGACAATCTAGAAAAAAGTGTTTTGATTTCTGTGCTTTTAAGATTGTTCTTTTGATTGTCCTAAAAATGATAATATTCTGAAAAGAAAGCAGGATAAAGGATAGCTATTATCATCATATCACTTTGTTCTTCCTCAGTCTTCGCTATTTATAACTGACATCACTTCTTACCCTTTTTAATTCAAGTTAATATATATTTCATGTTCATAAGGGACAGTCTAACAAAGAGGACACATTTACAGGAAATTTAAATATACAATCTTGCTTGTGACATCTACAGAACTGGCAGAGTGAGTGTGTACAGAAACTGGAAAAAAAAATATACATACACCCACAAGTCTCCAGGCTTCACTTATCACTGCATACTGGAGCCGATTCAGAACAAACCCCTCGATTTCTCTGTTTAGTTTGACAGGAGATTGACCAATCTTCTTCATCAGGGCATATGTTCTCTCTGTAGTAGAAGGATCTGTTTCCGCATGAGGAACAATTTCAACCAACGGCACAAAGTAAGGTGGATTTACCTCAAGAAGAAACACAAAAGAAGAATGTCAACTATCAACAGATTAACAGAACAAGTATCTTTATAGCTTGGTACTAGCATGGCTATTTTCTAGTGAACACAGTAAGCCTGATCTTCAGACCCTGAAAGACTTCACCAATCCAATAAAAGCTGGTGTATTAATTCAAATTTTAAAAATAATTAATGATGCATTAAATCTAGCTCTGTTTAGACTCCAGCAAGACTCATGGAGACACACTAAAGATGAAAGCACTCAAATAGTACTAAAAGACTTTATATAGACTTGAGTAACCGATGTTTTCTCAATATTCAGACTGTTTGTCGTTGTAAGACACATAGCCACCACCTGTCTTTCCAAATGAAGCAAGCCATTTCCTTTTAGATATTCAGGAACTTAACAGATAAGCTGCTACTGGCCCAAGCCTGTAAATATACGCTAAATACAGTAATAGATATCACATAAAACATACTTCAAAAAAGTCGCAGAACAGGTTACCTTCAAACACCGTACCTTCAAAAAAAAAAATTACCTCCTCCTGACTCTTCCCAAATGTAATTTCTCATCAAGACCTTTGTGTAATGTACTTTTGAAGTAATAAACAAAAATTTTAAAGAACATCCTAGAAACAGTTAGAAGTCCTTCAGGTCATAGTGTTACAGGCAGTAACACTGCCTGCATGCTCTTTCCAAAAGCAGCAGTCCTTTGGCCATATTCTTAAGGTGTTAAACTCAGTTCTTGGTCTAGTTTCCAGGCATTAGAAGGAGTTAATGTATCATAAATTACTACCAGGAATAACATTGACATTTAAAGGATGGTAATTAAGTACTGATTCTTTCACCACCCTCCCTTATAGTTAACTGCTCTCACCTATGCTCATGTAAATGCAAGTACGGGATTTAGTCACACCAATGTGACAACAGTCTTTCCTCTCTGCATGTTCTTTCTTTTCAGTACCTACATGGTTCTCTTTACTGAAGGGTCTGACCAATGCATAACCTGATGTAGGTTCCATCTGCTCTAACTACTGATGTTAAGACAGTTCATTCCCTTTAAAGTGCCTTGTGTTGCAACATAACTTTTCTCACACCAGCAGAGCTACCGCCAACGCTGAGAACGGCGTGATGGACAGCATCACAGGTGTGGTGCTTAGCAGGACCCAAAACACTGCAAGCACTAAGTTCTCTGAAGGCTTTTCTAACCCTTAAGTATATCACAGGTTCCAATCAGGAAGAGGACAAGTTAATTGCTGGGAGAGACTGTGGCTATTATAAATTTCTTCCAAGATTAGTGCTGACAGTCATCTTACTGAAATATTCTATTTCATGAATTTGGCACAGGGAGTATACAGGTGTGTTCATGAGCACACTGAGGAAATGCAGGAAGACTTTTTTTTAGGAGTGAGATAATAGATGCTGGTAAAAACTACAAGTTGTAAAACGTGGATAAAATTGGGCATGGGGGAAGGTTTCTAAAAGTGAGAAGGGGAATGCAAAGCCTTTCTTCAGGGAACAAAAGAGCTTACCTTACTCAGCCTAAAAAAATGAAAGCTAAGAAAGAATACAAAGTAAACACAGAGAAAGAATTAAGCTACAGAAAAGCTGCCAAGAAACATCAAATTAATTTTAATGGATTGTTAGTAAGATTGGAACAAAAATTAGAAGACACAAAGAACTTCCAACAGGAGTAGTGGAGTTAAAAAAAAAATCTAACAAATACATTAATACATTTTTAAGGTGATTTGATTACATGGTTTCCTGTACAGCAAGGGACTTCACTCAATGGCATACAGTCTCCTCCAGCTCCATACTTCTAGCTGTGTCACCTAGCAGATGTATACAGTACAGGAGAAATGAAGCACTCTGCAGAAAACCTACACTGCCTGAAGCTGCTTGCAGAGAACAGCTGTACCTACAAGTATTGTGTGCTATAGAATTTCTTCCCCCCCAGTTACTGAACTTATTGCACCTATTGCTATATTAAGCAAAAGAATGAGCTCCTTCTGACCTTTGTGCATTTCAATTTTTTCATTTCATTTCTCCTCAACACGCTCACCTGTGCCAGAGGCTTTACAACTTTTAACTTTTAATTTTGCTGGTATATCAAATTCCACACTTCTTATATTCACAGTATCTTCCAGAGCTGCTTGCTTCCTACAGCCACCATTCCCCATGTCCTACTGTCATGTTCAAGATGTCAGTAAGGCCATGGTTAAAAACCACCAAAAGCCAGCAACTACTATAAGCAAGCATGTTTCCTGATATAACAGAGGCAGAAAGGCCCCTGGAAGAGTCCGCTGCCCTTTGAGTGAAACTGAGATTACTAAGAAAATAGTCTCAGCTGGATTGCAAGCCTTTCAGAACAGTTAGACATTTTAAGGCACTCCAGAGTATTTGCTTTGGAAGATACATATATCCTTACAACAGCAACCTAGAAAATGTTTATGCGGGGGCTAGCTACCTTTCCAGATCTGATAAAACCTGGTTTCAGAAGTGGCTTCTATAAAGACTGCAGCTCAGACTAAACAAGTCAGTTGGTACAGACCAACTTGGGAAAACAGCAAAGAGTAATACAAAATCAAAGACTAACAAACAGTCAGAGAACAGGCAGAAGCCTAGAAATTGGTTAAAAAAAAAAAAAAATCACAGCTATAGTTAATACAGAAGTCTGGAAGAGACATTATCTCTTCTCTTGCACCACAGAAAGTTGCAACCCTGGAAATATGAGATAAGGAACTACTGATTTTTAGACTAGAGAAAGGCTAAACCTAGGCACAGATACAGACTGCCGTTTGACTTTTTTTTTTTTTTAATTAAAAGGGGATGAAAACTAATTATACAGAAAGAAACCAACCTTTTTGATTCTTTTGCTTCCCAGTCACCCTGAGGCACAATGATGGTGGCGGAGGGGTGTCAGAAAGGGACGACTAAATGCTTTGACACTGCAGCTTTAGGCTATATTAAAGACATTACAGTAAAGTAGTGCTGTATTTTTGTGTTCACATTGCCACTCTTGAGCATGCCCAGGGGACTGACATTTACTTTACACCTTGAGGGATGCCCTGGAGAGACAATACATAGTTACCAAATTGCAGACAGCAGAGCAGTACCTTTCTCCAGGTGCTGCAAACTTTGTAACAACAGTCCTCTTAACTGATTTGTCAAATACCAGACTAACATTACACTAACAAATCCATTAGCTATTGAGTATTGAAAAACAGAAGCAGTATGAAACCCAGTGATCAAGACAAAATGCTCTTCCACGCTGAGGAGAGATGTGATAAACTGCTGTCTGGCAGCCCCACACAGACCTCTACAGAGGCTCACAGATGCCCTTCAGCATTTTGCGGTTCTGCTGCCACCGCTAGTCATGCCATTTCTGCATCACTGCCCTGTCCCAGCGGGTCACAAAGCATGCAAATTCAGGTCCAGTTACAGTTTGTTCCATTTCATCCACCTGCTTTTCCTCTTCAGGCATACTGCTTCTGCATCAGAAGTCTGAAGAAACCAGAGTCAAAACCTTCCATCTTTCATTGACACTACCTCACAAGCACATGCAGCTCACTGTTTGGATCCTTACTGTTACCCAACAGCAGCTGAAAAAGGAGATCAGAAAAGACTAACGATGCCACAAAAAAAATAGGGAATTTTATAGGTTTGTCTTCAAAACACAGAATTGCTACGTTTTGGGAGCCCATAGTTTGAGTAACACACAACAATATGAGCACTACAGCTTACACAGAACGTATCTTGAGTGAACAGTATGAAACATGCATGCATCCTCTCCATTTAGTAGATGCTGCTGCTCACAGAATGACCAAACTGAAGCTTTTCTGAAAAGTCAGGCCCCTGCACACTAACGATGGCACACATGCACTTCAAATATCCTTCTATATCTCTCAGTCTGCAGGGATAAGTTTGGGATGCAGTTTAATAAAGCATCTGTATTACTACTACAAAGCCAAAACATGCCATCATACTTACAGGATGTGACACAATACACTGCTTAACATGTTTAAGGCCAGTGAACAATTTGCTGGGTAAGAGACAAGAGGTCGAACTGCTCAAGATAACATTGTCGCCAACAATAAGATCTAACTGACCAAAAATCTTCTTTTTCAGTTCCAAGTTCTCCGGAGTACATTCCTAGAATAAAAACAAAAATCACTATTAGAAGTCTTGCAGTTCAATAGTATTTATCCACATACTACAGACTTCACCGATCCCACCTTGACACCTAGGAACTCGGCACAAACCATCTATTTTAATCAGCCTAGATATACCAGTGAGTTGTAGCACAAAAACACCTTTCTATATATAAAGAAATGGAAAGCCTAAGAGTTTCTCTATAGCAGAAGTCAGATCACCACACATCACAGGAGATTTAACACAAAACAAATGATTCTGCTTTGTCAGACTTTCACTCACGCACAGAGGTAACACTGTACGGAGGAATAAGACCTGGTCTCATTTATTTTTTTTTTTTTTAAGGGAATCTCACATGATAGAAGTCAGTATTCTCTCTCAGACAAGATGGAAGTGAACAGGTATATCTCAAATGAAGGAAAACTTATAATCACCAGAACTATACCAGGAGGTTTCAAGGTAAAGTTCTGGAACCTGCAATGAAACACCTCTCAGTAACCCACACACTTAAAAAGCTTAAGTATCTCCATTCATTTAAACTCTGAGAAAGATTTCTGATTTAGAACGCAGGTTCAGCTCTGGAGGATTGTGTGAAATTCCACATGTATGAGACAAAAAACACAATCTACAGTCACTAGAATTTCAAAATTAAACCCAGGAGCTGCCTGAAGGAGAGCATACAGAAGTCCACCAGTCAGGGAGCAACAAGGAGATGGGAGAAAAACTACAGTGGCTCCCACAATCAACTGGAGAGACTTGAGTCTATGAGACGAAAACAGGAGAACAAAGCCACCTTGTTTTGAGTGTTTTGGAAGGGTTTAAAATATTCCAAGCAGGATCTCAAACTTGCACAACTTCAGCTTTCCCCTTAAACCACACAAAATGTACCTGTTTTTTTCCAACTCTAACCTTCTCCCACTTGTCAGTACTTTATTCTGTCCCTCCTGTTATGCTGAAATGCACAAGGGTAGAGAAAAAGACTATACATTTAATATAATCCAAAATTTACATTTAATACCTGCATCTTCAGAAATGCCCAGGGCCAGAGTTTTTAACCCAGTAAATGGGTTAAAAGTAATCTGAAGTCTAAAAAATAAGCAAGTCACATGGAACAGTACTAATAGTACCACAATGCAGAAGAGATAAACAAAGTCATTTAAGAACTCTAGATAGAGCACAAAGTAATAGACAGCCTTATCAAAACAAAATGATACTCTGCGTATAATTCCAGGATCCCTGCTTGTTGGTTAAGCTTAAATAGTTTCTTTTAGGAAAGCCAAAGATGAAGAGAACTCTGCAGATACTGTTCAAGCTAATAAAAGAGTTGCTCTGAATAGGTTTATTGTGAACTTGAAATTCTAAGCCTCCTCTCACATTAGATGATAATCAAAAAGGTAAACTCAAATCTGCTGGAAACTCAAACCTGCCATGGTTACATAAGGTTTCTGAATGGACCATTTGCTTGAAGTTTCTCATATAGTGTCACAATTGTATTCAGGTTGCTGGACCACTGCAATAAAGTTTCTGTCCTCATCAAGCATGCAATTATTTTCTCAGACACACCAATTCCCTGAAGAACACAGAGAAAATTAAGCTCTAAACAATCCATTAAACAGGAACCTCACTTGCTGTCATTTATGGAGCCTGAAGAGGTCTGAAGCTATTCTGTTTACCCTGAGAAAGAGAAGATCAAACAGTGAGCAGGTAAGATACGGTTTTAAAGCTACCACGGTCTCTCTCAAAAAATCAGTTCAAAAAGATTAGCATACACCTCTACGCATTTTAAGTGACACTGTATATTTCTGTGACCTTTTTGTAGAGAAGATCACACTTCTCATTTACAGTGAACAGTACACCTTTATTCCAAGGCCTGAGCATCTGACCAAGGTTGTTACTAATCTGACTTCCATTTTAAACTTTATTAGACATCTTTTTTAACAGCCTGATCAGAACATGAAAGTTGTTAATTTTTAAAACACCTCCTGGGAGAGCTGTATTGAATTAAAGGTTTAAAGGTAACAGGCATTACACTATTCAAATACATATTCAGAGAACACATAGAAGTTACTCAGCCAGCCCATGAACTCTTAAAGAACAACAAAAAGGTAAGTACATACTGGACTCTCTCCCCAGGAGACAGCACTGATACCCAGACAAGGTGATTGAGGTCTAGTTGCCCCTAATTAAAAAGCTCCTAATCCCCAAAAGCTGTATTTCAACAGTGCCCTGTAGCCTTGCCCTAACCACAACTGAGGTAGAAAATTATTTTGCCTTCCCTCTTCCCAGTCAATTCAATAGGGCTTCAAGTACCAGGTAAACTGTTTAGAAGCCATAACCACTTTGTTCATCTTCTGTAGTTAAGTGAGGATCTCCAAACATGCCACAAACCCTGGCTCTGTTCCTCTATTTATACACATATCATTGACAGTATTTTAAGTGTCTCGGCTTTTCAGTGCTGCAGTTTAGGTGACTATTTGAGGCACGTCTGTAGAACAGTTTCCAGAGTCAAGTGACAGCAATCCTTTCCTCTCATAGAATGAAGATGTAGCAGCAGCTTTCAGAGCAGCAATCTCACAAGCTGGACCCAGACTGTCAGCAATCCTATGACAGGAACCACATTCTGTCCAGTTTTTTTTGGGAATATGAAGATCTTCACAGGATTAAGAGACAAAGAGTTCTGAATCTCAGAAAAGCAGCTTTTCTCAAAGTTTTGGTGCCTAATCCATTTGTACAAATACTTCCATTATCTTCTATAGTTACAATCCACTAGAAAACTAGAAGAACTTCCCAGAGAAGACTTCAGTCATAACTGTTTTATTTTCAATCTACTAAGTCACTCTAGAATGTCATATTTCTAAAACAAAGTTTGATTAACATAAACCTACATAAAGCAGGGACCTGTGGATTTTAAACAGCATTTGGATTATCTGTATAAAGACAGACATGAAGAATAGCTGAAAAGGAGAACTGGAAATTTAATTAAGTGAAAGACAGATTTCAAAGCCCTATCACTATAGCCATTAACTATACAGTCAACTACAACTATTCCATGTAACTTTACCAGATCTAAATAATAATAATGGAAAGATTTTTGTAAAAAACCTAGTTGACTTCAGAAAGAAAAAGTATGGATGATAAAATAATCTCCGTGAATTAAACCCTGCAATTCTACAACCAATTCTGATCTGGCGAAGTCGAGGTTATGAAGTTATTAAAGCAACATTGCATCTAGTTCCTCCACTTGTGAATGCATACAGACTGCTGTGTTTCTGTCATTACCATCATTTTATAGAATCCACATTAAAGTCAAATTATATTTTGAGTAAAATAGCGTATAAAACCTCACTACTCTCACTAGTATTTCAATGCTAATTATTATTATTTCTATTGACATGCTAGTTTGGTCTTCTCCTGCAGGGTTTAAGTCTGTATTTCTCTTCTCAAAGACTGAAGATGCACCTTCTGTTAAGGAAACCAGGGCTTATTTCTTTTATATTCCATATCAGACACTGATGGGCAGTCTACTCTGTAGACAAGATATCACACACATGAAACTGGGAAACTATACCACCTGCAATTAAAAAGTGTGTCATTTTGATTGCAAAGTTTGGGAGTTCACCAAGTAAAACAAGCAGAGAAACGGTATTTTTACTATCAGAATAAATTATTACATCAGAATATAATTTTTTGCTTCTGATATTACTGTTAACTATTACAATTTAGCTCAAATATCTAAAAATTTTCATGCATTAAACAGGTTTGGCAATTTCATAAAATTCAAAATTATTACGCATTTTAAATGCAAATACTTGACTGCAAGTATTCTGGACTTTTCCATCACGCTCCCCCCCCCCAGCACAGAAACATCATGCGTACACACAGCTGTTACTGAAGGAGTCCCCAGGCTACTGCACACCTTTTAGTGTGGTATCAGCATTTTGATCAGTTAAAAAAGATTAAAAGAAAAAAAAACAAAACCAAAAAAACCCAACAACAAAAACACAACAGCAAAACCCCACAAACCCAACCAACAGCACACTCTTAATTGGCATGATGAGGTGTGAGCATGACTAGAACTCAAGCCCTCAGTAGCTAGGGTGATGGGGAAATGGTGGGGGGAGTAGCTGGCTGGCACCACACCAGGGAGGTGAGGTTAAGTAGGACTTGAGACCTGAAACACTCAAGAGGTGATGCAGGAACCCAAATCACATGAGATACACACAAGGAAACAGAAGCTCAACAGGTTGTTCGCCCCTTCCCCCCTGCAGATACTCATTCCACTACCTGGGTGCACAACTTCCTCCAAGATGGTTTCAAGCACATGTCCAAATACCAGACTGTTAAGAAAAATACATTTGGCAACAAAAGACTCCGTAGATGTAAAACAACTCTAGTTAGCCCAAAACAAACCACACAACCTTGGCAACCAAGACTATTTTCAACCTGAACAAGAACTGGTATTCTGTAAGCCACAGGTAAGACAGCAGGATAAGGACAGCAGCTGCTTTAATGAAAATCAGACCAGCAATTTGTTAATGATGGGGCCATGTAATCACCATTCGACACAACTAGAAAAAATACAAATAAAGTAGAAAGGCATGGTCATGTATGCTTAGATCCTGGAGCTTTGGTTACAGACTTGCTATGGGGTAGGTGTGCACTGAAGTAAAATGCTTAACACGGGGGAGGAGAAGGAATCACATGACATGAGGATTTTAAGAACAGGTTAACCCATTTTTTGACAGACAGTTGTCTAGGTGCGTGATCCTGCCTTGGGGCAGTGGTTGGACTAAGTAACCCCTAAAGTCCCTTTCAGCCTGATTTTGGATAACTGTTGTTGGTAGGGCAGCAAAGGTGAATCTTCTGATAAAGGAGAGGTCTTCTCAGATGCTGTTCTGCTGAGGAGCAGAGGACTAGAGTGGGGGAAGGGGAAACCCACCAAACGAGTTTAACTCTGATTCACAGGGTTTGAACCTCTTTAAATTTCCATTCAGAATATAGTTACAAATGTGTCTTACAGCAAATATATAAGTGCCCAACTTTTAGAACAGTTAAGTTCATATTCAGAAAAGCTTTAATAGAATTCAAAACCATCAATTAAAGGACAGTAGATAAGTTTATTATGGAGCAGTGTAAAAGCATCAGTTAAAACATCAGTAATTTCAGGCTAATCTAATTAAAAAAAATAGGGCTATAACGCACTTCAAATCTAAAGAAGTGATAACTTAGTTATTTTTAATTTATGAGCTCATACCAGTGTGAAATCTGATGCTTCTTAAATCACTAGCTCTTGAGTGACATGAAAGACTGTCTACCACATGATACTGTACAAGTAAACACCACTGTGGTGAGGTGAAATCCAGCGTTTAGTTGGAAACATTTTGTACTTTTCTACAGTTCAGAAACAAACCCTGTTAAGGAACCGCAGCAATAAAAATATCAAGTTACTGCCATTTTATACTGTTCAGAATAAATGACTGGATCACAAATGCCTATTCAACCTTTAGTACAAAATACAAAACAGGATTTGAGGAAGTACTAGTTTTCAGAACCACATTTTCTAAACATCAGAGTCAAACTTGCATATTTGGGAGGGTTTGGGGGAATTGTGTGGGGATTTTTTATGTGGTTTGGGTTTTGCTTAGACCACATGCAAACGAAGGCAAGTTTGACTTCATCTAGTATCAGTATCATGCCATGAAGAGATCCATCTTTTTCCATAATGTTCATCTGTCCTAAAAAACTTTCAAAAGAAATAGACAAGCTGGTCAGGCTGCTACAAAAGAGTTGAAGATGCTTTCTGTTCCCTCAGGGAAGGGCAATAAGATCTCAAATAGGTTGATTGACATTCTCCTCTCCACATCCTTTCTCAAAGGATCAGATCTTCTCTGTTTTCTTCTACAGTGATGCCACCCACGCTGAAAAATAGGGGAAGTGATCTAGGAATGGCAATGGAAATTCAATACAGCCCTAGAAAGGAGACTGGGAGCACTGGAAGAGAACCTGAAGAGCAAGATTAACTGCTAGGCAAGATGACAGTTACAGCAATGATGACCTCCTCTAACAGGGACCATTCAGGTCTGTAACAGTAGACAATATCAGTTGTTGTATGCACAGGATAGACGGGGAGTGAACGTTGAAGTTTGGAAGGCCAAGAGTCCATTCAGCAGCAGCACCACAGCAGTGACACTAGCAAGCTGTTTACCCAAACATCATCTTTCATTTCAACTCAAACGCTGACTCGATAAAGTGTTTTACAGCAAGGCTGAGATCAGACTGTTTCAAAGCCTAAAATTGGGAAAAGAGTTTTCTCAAAACTTCTACAAAGATGGTGAGTCAGGTCACATGCTTAAAACCAGTTCCCTCAGAGGCCAAAATGTAACTTCTGGTGCCTCATGTCAGTGTTTAAGATAAGGATAAACCCAGGCCTAAGGTTGTATTTATCCAGCTGAGAGCTAACAGACCCATGTTTGTCTGTCCAGTGCTCAGAGCTGACAAGTAACTAGTCCAGAAGAACCTATGTTTCTGCAACGCTTGCACACTCTACCTTCTAGCAGCTTTGTATTTACAGAGGTATGTCATTAACACAGCTTCTATACCATCACGGTCTTCTATTCTATGAGCTACGGGCAATTGAAGACATCTTCACCCATCCCTGTCTGTAGATATTCCCTCAATCCCAGAAGTAAAGGGGTTCTTGAAAGCCATCAGGAACGTAAAACAAAAGCTAGTGGTAGAAACTGGTACCAGACGATCAAACACAATTTATGACACAACACGAGACACTTACTGTCAAGGCTCCCACTACAATGCTGATCAATTCTGAGGCAGCACTAAGCTTTTTGAAAGCTGTTTTTAAGCTGGTAATGCAGTTTTTCTAAATATGTCTAACTGCGAGAGATATAAGAGCCAGAAAGATCTAAAAGGAGACCAATCTGAAGCTCTCTCACCAGTTCAAAAGAGTTCGCAGTTGTAAGGGGGGGGGGGGAAGGACACCTTCTCTTTTAAAAGAGGGGGAGGGAAAAATGCCTGTTATAAGGCTTTTAGGCAGAGATTCTTTAAAAGGATAAAGTGCTAAGCCACTCCATCATCTTTGAAAGGTCATGAAGAACAGAGGCACCTGAGGACTGAAGAAAAGCCAGTGTCACTCCAGTCTTCAAGAAGGGCATGAATAGCTGGATGAGAAGAGAGCAGTGCATGTTGTCTACCCTGACTTCAGGAAGGCTTTTGACACTGTCTCCCATAACATCCTCGCAGGTAAGCTCAGGAAGGGTGGGTTAGATGAGCGGACAGTGAGGTGGATTGAGAACTGGCTGAATGGCAGAGCTCAGAGGGTTGTGATCAGCCACGCAGAGTCTGGTTGGAGGCCTGTAGCCAGTGGTGTCCCCAGGGGTCAGTACCGGGCCCAGTCTTCCTCAATTTATTCATCAGTGACCTGGATGAAGGGACAGAGCGCCCCCTCAGCAAGGCTGCTGATGATACGAAACTGGGAGGAGTAGCTGATACCCCAGAAGGCCGTGCTGCCATTCAGCGAGACCTGGACAGGCTGGAGTGTTGGGCAGAGAGGAACCTCATGAGGTTCAACAAGGGCAAGTGCAGGGTCCTGCACCTGGGGAGGAATAACCCCATGCACCAGTACGAGTTAGGGGTTGAGTTCCTGGAAAGCAGAGAAGGACCTGGGAGTCCTGGTAGATGACAAACTAACCATGAGTCAGCCATATGCCCTTGCAGCTGGGAAGGCCAACAGCATCCTGGGGTGCATTAAGAAGAACGTGGCTAGGAGGTCAAGGGAGGTTCTCTTCCCCCTCTGCTCTGCCCTGGTGAGGCCCCATCTGGAGTCCTTTGTCCAGTTCTGGGCTCCCCAGTTCAAGACAGACAAGGAACTACTGGCGAGAGTCCAGCGGAGGCTACAAAGATGATGTGGGGGCTGGAACATCTCTGCTATGGGGAAAGGCTGAGGGAGCTGGGGCTGTTCAGCCTGAGGAAGAGAACACTGAGAGGGGATCTCATCCTTGCTTATAAATAACTCAAGAGCAGGTGTCAAGAGGATGGGGCCAGACTCTTCCATGGTGCCCAGCGACAGGACAAGGGGCAACGGGCACAAGCTGGCACACAGGAGGTTCTGTCATTGAACATGAGTTCAAACTTCTTTCCTGTGAGGGTGACTGAGCCCTGGCACAGGCTGCCCAGAGAGGTGTGGGGTCTCCTTCTCTGGAGATGCTCAAAGCCTGCTTCAATGTCATTGTGGGCAGCCTGCTCTAGGTGACCCTGCTCTAGCAGGGGGCTGGACTACATGATCTCCAGAGGCCCCTTCCAACCCCTACCACTCTGAAATACCTCAAGACCACAAGGTGTAAATTACAAGCTCAATTTCATCCCCTTGCCAGGCTGCTTTCTCCATGCCACAGCACAACCGACAGGTTCAGAGATTAGCTCTCAGCCACCCTCCATACCCAGCTTCAACCAGCCCAGCCAGGCCTCACAACTCACCAGCATACACAATAGCTCAAGTGTCAAGAGTAAGATCTTACCAACAGTTAGTCATCTTATCCTCCTCTGAGAGATAGTAAGTTTTATTATTCTGTTTGTAAATTGTTCCAAAGCAAAGCAGTTAGAAAGATATGCTTTCAGTTTACTAGCACTGTGGTAAGAGCTCATACAAATGCTCCACTGATTTCTGTTCGGCTTGTATTGTTTAGGATCTAGACACATATCCACTCAGGTCTGGTTTTAACAGTAAAAGGACTACTAGTAAATTCAGCACCCAATAGCAACATAAGGACAAAAGATAAAAGCCATCATATATTTATGCAGGAAAGTTAAAAGCACAACATTAAAAAATGTTTACCTCACTCATGATAGTCCCATGCCAAGGCCATTACAGTACAAATGTATCCATTAATTTGTCTCCATGGAGTCTTCAAGCTAACAGAAAAGTTATTTCAGAACTAAAGCTTTTAGTGATGGAAGAAGAATCTTGCAGTATATATACACCTAAATGCTATAGGCTATATACACCTAAACTTGAAGTAGCCTAGGAAAGTGTCCTGGTTTCAGCCAGGACAGAGCCAGTTTTGTCTTTAGCAGCTACTGAGTTTTGGATTTAGTATGTGAAAAATGGTGACAGTACACTGCTGTTGTTCGTTGCTGCTTAACGATCAAGGACATTTTGCAGTTTCCCAAGTTTTGCTGATGTGCAGGTGCAAAAACTTGGGAGGGCACAGCCAGAATAGTTGATCCAAACTGGCCAAAGAGTATTCCATACCATAGACGGCATGGCCGGTGTAAGTGAGGGTCAGGCCTTGCCCCCTCGCTCTGGTTCCGTGTTCAGTTTGTGTTCTGTTCATGTTCCCTTCTTGTTACCTTATTTTCATTGTTGGGTTTTCAGTTTGTTGGTTTAGGGTTGGGGTTTTTTTGGGGGGGTGGGGGGAGTGAGTGAGTGGCTGCATGGTCCAGTTATCATTTGTGGTTAAACCACAATAAAGCTCTAAGAAGTGAAACTGCACCACTTCCATCATTTTCTCAGTGAGCATTCAGTTTCAGAGCAAAGAACAGACTAATTTCCATCTGAAGTTGATGCAAAGCACACCAATCAAGACAAGTTACTTCATAAAAATGCTCAGGAGAGGGACCAAAGCATAGATTGTTTTTAAATGTTCATGACATTACTGTTCTGAATTTTGTTACTCAGTCCTTCTAACTATTTCTTGCATCTTTTTCACTTTTATATCTTCACTAATGCCATCTAAGAAGTTCCACGTTTTACTACTTCATCCCATTTGTTTTAAGTTATGCCCCATGAAAATAGCACAAAAGGGGAACTGTCTGCAGAATTGATTCAAGGAGTGCAAACATTAAGGAAATTTTTAAAGCTTGAAGTGGACTTACTCTGGAAAGCCCAAATTTGAAAAGAAGTTACTGAAAACCAGAGTAAAGAAATGCACTTCTTATGGAAGTTTTCTGACAAGTTAATCAGTAGGTTATATCATTAAGCAAGAAAATAGAGTCTTCTGCATTAAACCAACATTAATGCAACTGATATATTTAAGTAACTAAAAATCAATACACTTGCACTTATAAGTTACACTCAGTCCATTTTGTCCTTCCAGGATCAAAGCTGCACTAAGCAATGTTTCTGATGTTTAAGACTGTTCAGACAGAAAGTAGCCTGTTATTCATTGCTCTGAGCCTAGAATTAAGATTCTCTTGTATCTATTCCACTACCCTTCCAAGAGCACATGAAAGACTAGTTCAAATAATTTTCCCACTTGCATTGTGTATTTGTTAACCCTTTTTATCAAACAAAAAATTGATGCTCTGGATTGAAACTGATGAGCTGGTATGAATACGGCCAACAACATTTCACATGTACTAATTGTTACCCACCAGCATACTGCAGCTATTTTATTTTTATTTATTTATATGCTGAACAATAAGAGACATATAAAGGGCTAAGAGATCATAAAATAGTACCAGAAAGCTTGAGTTACCCCAGGTAGATTGTTACTATTCAGAGACTATCAACGCAACACTGCCGTCTTCAACTACCTGAAGTGAACATGTTCTTATCAGAGGTCCATGCTGGTAGAACAAGAGGCAAGATACTAAAGTTGCAAGAAGGGAAACTCCAATTAGATACTAGGAAAGAAGTTGCACAATGAGGGTAATCAAATATTGTAATAAGTTATCCAAAGAGACCAGTAGTGTTTATCCTTAAAGATATTCAAAACTCAACCACACAAGTCCTGAGCAAGCTGATATAAGTTTGTCCTGCAATGGGCTGGACCAGATGACTTCCACAGGTCCCTTCCAACTTGAAATTACTATGTTTCTGCAAAACATTTACCCAATGCTTGTTTCATATATCAGCTGATGGAGGGGAAGGAAGGAGGATGCAACCCTTGATTTAATCTGAAGCAGCATGCATGACCTTGTTCAAAAATCTTACTGCTGAAGAGCCTAACAATAGCATGCTAAGATTAAACATCTCTGTTGAAGCAACGAGAGCCAAGAACTCCATCACAGCTGTGCTCAGCTTAAGAAGAAGACAGTAAAATAAAAGTGAGGATGCTAAGAAGATACCAAGTTGGCAGTAAGAAGGATTGGATCCTTACAGGTAGCACACAGAGAAAGTAAAGACACCACATGGACATGTCAGGCAGTAAGAAACACTTGAAAAGTGCAAAAGAAAACAGACAGAACTAGGAGAGTCTACTGGAAATAAGAAGGTAGCCTTCACAAAGTTGATGTGGTACCTAAATGAACATGGCCGCATAGTATTGTTATTTTGTCAAAATAAGTCAAAGCAAAGGAGACACCACCACCTCACTCCCCCCTCACAATTTACAGGAGGAATAATTTAATGGGGAGTTTTCCACTTTTTTTTTTTTTTTTTTTTTTTTTTTCCCAGAATGCATGGAGAAGAATGCATAGGACCAAGAGATGATTAGAGTACAGAAGTATCATCTGGAAAACACACACAGACCAGGAGGTTCTTTGTAAATGTTCTTGTTTCTTCTTCTAATCCTTGCAGAAAACTGAAGCCTTTGTCCTGGAGACTCCCGGGATCTGTCTCAGACTGGAAGAAGCTGAAGAAGTCATAGAACAGAGGAGAGGGGAACCAGAACCAAGGTACTGGGATACACTTTGATATGACTGAAATACCCAACTCAGTAACAATGATATACAACTCCTCAATTGAAAAAAAACAAAACAAAACACAAAAACCAAAAAAAAAAAAACAAACAACCCTGAATGTACACTATTTTGGTACCAAAGAGCAGAAGTGTGGCAAGTATGATGCAACTTCTAAGGGAACTTCAGGAAAGATCTCAACAATAGAGACATAAGGCTTACAGGCTTATCAAGCAAGTTAAGCGATAAAGGGTAGCACCAAATGAGTATTACATAAATGGGGAAGAATCAAAGCAACTTTTCCTGACTCACAGGCCTAGCAGAATTCTCTAAAGGAAACAGCAAGCACAGGAGTCATAGAATCATAAAATCATAGAAAGGTCTGGGTTGGAAGGGACTCCAAGGATCATAGAGTTCCAACCCCCCTGCCACAGGCAGGGACACCAACCTCCTGGCCTGGATCTACACAAGGTTGCCTAGAGCCCCATCCACCACCTCTCTGGGCAGCCTGTTCC
>KL254663.1:43263-96355 GCA_000699545.1 Podiceps cristatus | reverse complement strand
CCCCATTCCCTGTCCCCCTGTGCTGCTTGGGGGGAGAACGTAAAAAAAATTGTAAAGTTGTGCCTGGGAAGAAGGGAGTGGTGGTGGGGGAAGTGTTTTAATATTTGTTTTTGTGTTTTATTATTGTATTCTGAAGTGATTGGTAATAAATTAAACTAATTTCCCCGAGTCGGGTCTGTTTTGCCCGGTCTGTTTTGCCCGTGACGGTACTTGCTGAGTGACCTCCCTGCCCTTATCTTGACCCAAGAGCCTTTTCTTGTATTTCCTCTCCCCTGCCCAGCTGAGGAGGGGAGCGATAGAGCGGCTCTGGCGGGCACCTGGCATCCATCCTGGGTCAGCTCACCATGCTTTATAATTTAAAGTGCACTGTAATTTTAAGGGATCATTTATGCAGCACTAAGCATAAGACCTCTTTAGTGGTCTAACATGATCCAGTAGTTTAGGAGAGGAAATGAAGGATACGTTTCCCAAATGAGACTGCAGAATGACATTGCTAGACCTGAATTATTTCAAGGACCTTGGGGATTAACAGCATAACCCTTGTAAAAATGACTACAGGGGTTTTACTCATGACAAGTGGTCAGAGCTTCAGATTTTCTCTCATTTCAGAGGTTAGCAGTGCAGTAAAAACCAACCCCAGGCCAAGGGCAAGGGTTTGCTACTGTCTCAGAGAGAGATACAGAGAGAAGTCACCTCCACCATCAAACATAATTTCCTCCATCCCCATCCTTAGACATCTCCCAACCAAGGACAGAGGTAGCCTGATCTTATTTTTAACATGTACCAAAATAAATAGCAAAAGCATAAAATTTTGAGGTGTGTTTGTTTGTTTGTTTGTTGTTTTTTTTTTTTTTTTTTTTTTTAAGTACAAAGAATATTTAGGTCAGGAGCTCTGCAGAGCAGAATTAGTGCATTTTATCATACAGGGATACAAGTAACGGGAGGTACTAAGCAACTTGAGTTGGTTTCTTGCATCCACTTACCAATATATTTTCCTTTATCATGAAATTAACAGAACAGTGGCATTCCTTATTCCAGTTTGAGGAATTTTCACGGAGTTTTGAACAATCTGAGCATTTATCCGAATAATCAATCTGTGAAGAGAAGTGAATAAGCAAATATATTGTAATAAAGGACATGCACACAGGAAAAGGTTAGTGTTTTTTAGCTGCAAGACTTCTCAGAGCAGTTATATTCTAAGTGACTCTGGACTGCCACAAACATTGTTCAAATTTGACAGAGGCAGAGAATCAGGACTTGGCCTCAATGAACATTCACAAATTTTATCCCTAGTTTAAAACTGGTTTAGAGCCTTCTGATGACGGTTGCAGAACCTCCACATCTGCTCCTCGGCAAAGGAGCACTGAGTGAAGAACGTTTCTGCAGCTCGGTCTGGCTTGACAAATCCCCACATGCATTATGGCCTACCCCTCTTTAAGTGCTGGCTCCAACCAGGAGTCTATTACCACCACCACAGGTCTAACCAGCCTTACCTCCAGGAAGCATTTAATCACTAGGGCTCCCTACATTTTAAGAATTTGCTCGAGCAAACATATATGTTGTTCTAGTAACCAAACACTATCAAAGGTATTTTTATTTCCCTTCAAAAACCCAGGAAATAATGACATTTTAGATATCACCAGCCGGTGGCAGTAATTAGCACCCATATTTCAGATACTACCACCCAGTTAACCCCCCAGTGCTCAGCTTCCATGCTTTTGTCGGTGACCACCTCTGAGGATTTTCACAGGAATACTGGCTGCTGTCCCCATGTTGAAGGCATGAAGCCATTGCTATAATCTTTATCCAAAAGCAAAAATTCAAAGCCTTTTCCCTCCAAATGTAGCCCACTTTCTTCTTCATAAAATATCTAAGACGACCATCCCCAAACAAACCTGGATTTCTCTGACGCTGTTTGTGGACACTATGAGGCAGACTCCCACAGAAAGGCAGAACGCGCCTGTGAGAAAGAAGCTGGAGAGCACAGCTGCAGTGGTAAGCTGGGGCTTCCAAGCTGGTAGCTTCTGTTGTTTGAATGCGCTGTTATCCGGACATCTGGAAGGACGTGCCTCTCCTTCTTGTGGAAGAAAACTCGCCTTGTTTTTCATTTTCTTCTTGGTGAGAGGAAGGAATAATATACTTGTGCAGGAGAGTGTTTACGCTGAGGTACTGTCCTTACTGTTGGGAGACTGTATTGTTTGTTCAAACCTGTATTATGGCCAGGAATTACTTATTAACTAGATCTCTCTCTTCCTCATTTTCTACATTTGTGCCTGGATCCCTATGATCAGCTTGTACCAATCAAACCGTTGTGTACTTTGGTCAAGGTGTCCAGATCATGCCTCCTGGGACGCTTTTTTCCTGCCCCACAATTCAGTAGGATTTGTTATGTTTTATTCATTTGCAGGGATACTACCAGCTATACTGGAATTTCTGTGTACTCTCAGATGCATTATTTCTTCTTTCATTTCCATAGCTGCCCAACTAACAGGCACTGCATACAATGAAAGGAGCTCTACTCCAATTGCACTGGATGCCACTGGGAAGGACTGCAGGTGCTGAGACAGCACTGGACAGAAAACATTGCTTTGGAAGACCACATCAATTTTCTTAACCTACTGCATTCATTGCTACTGATTCAGATGCAATTTAAAGTTGTGAAAAAGTTATGTGTTCTTCATCACAAAAGGGCAACTCATTGTCAAACCATCCGATTTGGATCAATGGCTTTCCAAGATGCTGATGATTTGCTCACCTCTGTTCATCTGTCCTCTGAAAAAAACCCACCCATTCCTTACTATCCACAATGACAAAAGAACCACCCAGAGATCATCTCCTTTTAATTTAAATGAACAACAGAAGAGTATGTTTTGCACACTTCAACAATTTAACCAAAATAAAATCTCGATATAACATACAGATAATTTATCATATAATAGCAAAAAATAGCATTTAGCCAGCTCCAGAACAGATAGGTGAAAAATACCTTTTTGACAAATTACTGAAATTCATACAACGTTTTCAAAGACCACCCTTGTGAGAGAAATAAAAGTCTCCTTTGGGACAGCAGAGGGAGATAACAGAGAATTGAGTTGTACAAAGACTTGCACACCCAAGTTTGCTCATCCTCAAAGTCTTAAAAGTGTCATATAGTAGTAAATCTGGCAGGAGAATGCAATGTAACTCTAATTTCAGTATCACATTGTTCCTGCAACAAAAATCATACCAAAACTACAAAAACCCCTTCAGTTCTATTATTAAAATAAAAGGAAACTCAGAAAACGTTGCAATATGCATTCTTCCTGTATGGATAGACCTCTGAAAAGTCAGAATTCTTTATTCCATCACCTGTTAATTACTTGCGAATTGCAGACAGGATAATAGTAAAATGCAGCTGCAAATGGCTTCCTTGTTGGTAAAACCATTAAAAGAGTCCCAGCTTCACAGTCCCCTCTCTGCACAGCTTTATAATACTTGTCTCCAGTAGGTCAATTGTTTCTTTCTTTATCTGAAGAACACAAAAACCAAAGAAAGCATCAAAAGTTACTGATAATGCTTTGGCTAAACACTGTTATTTATTTACTCAGGCACCTTACTATAGGACTAGACAATAAAGAAGAGGTTCCCATACAAGGTCCTGAGCTCTAGAACATTTCCATCTTGTAAAATACCTAGCATTTGCTCTGCAATCCTAACGTACAACTCCGGCTCGTGAAGTCTCATCTAAGATGGCTATAGAAAAGTTGTCATTGGTGCAGTTGATAAAGCATGCCACAGCAAGAGGTCCATCCATGGCTGCAAAATCCCTACGGTACTCTCCAGAGTACCAACTGGTATCAAGCAGTCCAAGGGCAGTACTGCACTGCAACACCCACAATGTTGTCTATGTCTGAGACTCCTGCATGAAAGTGAGCACGAAGGTGGGTCTACATGTGCTGCATGCAAAGTACTTTGGTTTACAACATGGATATGGCTGTAGCTTATTGCTTATCTAAAGATAAAAGACAAATGTACTCGAGAGTAAATATTGACTACATAGCAGGAACACAAGATTCTCTGTCATCATGGTTAGTCCAGAGTCTCCTTATAGCTCCCTCTTCCCACTTACAAATAACTTCTTTGCAAGTTTCTCTCAGGGTTTCAGCCTTCTGTGCCTCCACTTTGCACAGGAATTAATGATGTGAGAAAGCCTGACCAATCTCTGTTCCGTGCTGGATGTGCTATGTGAGGGTGAAAACAGTTGTCATTGTATCACAAGTCCATTTCTTACAAACCTTTTTATTTTAAGGAAGCCTGAAACTTAAACCTCTTGTATTTTCAAACTTACTCAAGGTGCAGTGTTTGTATTGTTTGCAGACAATACAATATTGGTTTTTTGTTGAAAAAAACTCCATTTGAATCTTACAAACAAGTAATTTGAGGAGTTGAGACAGCTCTGTATTGCCCTCAACCTCTATACACAAGGCTTCAAAGCAGGAAGCTTCGGTCTGTCCTTTGGTCAGATCAGAATGTATACAGTCAGTTTTTATTTACACCTTTATGCTTTAGTGTAACTCCAATGTGCCAAGACAGTCTGATAAACTTGTTCACCTCTCTTCTGGTTTCTTTGTGAGCTTTCCTTTTATTTCATCTCCACTGTTTGGGATGAATGAAGCAGGAGACAGAGAAAAAAACATCCAACAGCGTTAACTACTGAGACGCTGAAGTAGCTGAGAGACGAGTGGATCAGGGCACCATCCATTATGTAGGTATGATGGGATACAGGACTGTCATGTGGGAAGATTCATGTGTTTTCAAATTCATGTGTTTATCAGAATATACCACTGTGCACACAAGTCTCCACTGAACATCACGTGAGTACAAAAACAGCAAGTGGAATAGATGTGTGCTTCCAGCTGTTCTTGCTTTCTGGTGTAATTGCAATGAAATTTAGCAATGCAGCACCTTTAATATGCAAAGAAATTACTGACAATTGACAATGGGTTAGCATACCTTGTTTCTAATTTTAAGGGTTCAATTTTACCTCCACAACTAATGTGGGATGAAAGAAATTAGTACATCAAACTGCCAATTCTCTACATTATGGTTTTGGTACCGTAATTCCTCTCTTATGACTATTCATAGTATCTGACAATTTTTATACAAGTAGAAGAGTAAGGTCCTTTGCTCACTAAGACTGTATTCCATATTTCAAGTCTGCAAGTTGCAAAACATCCCATTGGTTTCTACGGTGTTAAGAAGCCTTACCTCCAAGACACTATTTGGGTATCTTTTATTGCTGACATTCCTGCCTGATGTCTGCAGCAGGACAAACAGCTGCAAGATACTCCACTTAAATAGCTCAAGATGTCAAACCTTTCTCTGTGTTGTGTTATCTGAGTCAAATGCAGGTTTGAAGACTTTTCTCTAATCATATATTCACTCTTCTGTAATCACACATAAATACCTATTCCTTATACTAACACTATATATGAAGGTGTAACATTCTCACTTGGTTTTAATGAGAACTAAGCCTTAACATTTTGATGTTAAGATAGCCTTAAGATTTTTGCCATAATAAAATACATCCCGAGCCACAACTTCTGGCATATATTCCTAGACAGACATGCAGAAATGCTGTGATGCTACCTACAGCAAGGTGAAAGGGATAGCGCAGGTCTGCAATAGCCCCAAATCAAATATTTGCAATATAATTTAATTTTTTTGAGGTGGATCACCTATAGTCTACTGTAGGTATATTTACTTCAGTTGACTTAAAAAAATCCTTCCCCACTGCAACCAGCACCTTTTGTCCTGCTATGTCTGTGAATTCGCATTCTCTGTTCTTTAAAAAACTTAACATTGAAGTGCAAGCACCATACAAAAATGTATTTACCACAAGAGGGAGCCTCTCTGCCTCAAAAAGCAAAGCTGAGTTGTGGGTTTGTTTTATTTTTTGCTACTTCATTTCTGCAATGTATTCTTTTTGCAAGGCACTTTATCTGATATTATTAGGAACATGCATCTTCATGTATGTATGACTGTAAAATACAGCACATTCAAATACACTGACAAGTGCAGAGAAGGAATAATGACGGATAATTTGTTTCACTTGGTGAAACAGCTTAGTGTCTATATGCAAAAAACCCCCTCCCTTTTCCCTGGAGGTTCTGCATATCAGCCGGCTGTAACTGTGCAAAAGAATAGAAATACTGTGCATGAAATTGGGAGCTTTATAACAAGGGCTGGTGAAGGAATCTGCCCCTTTCACACTCTGCTGGCTGGATACCAGCTGATGCCCCACGGCATATGGTAAACATGCCTTGTCACAGGAATAAATGTGAAAGATAGATTACAGAATTTAAAAGAGTGGGGAATTATCTTAAAAGGAGACCCCAAATGATAGATTTAATCACAAGAAGTTACCTTACTCTCAGGTGGAGACAAATAAATGCTTCTCCAAAGTTTTATTCAGTTTTTCAGGAAACATTTGAACAAAATCCTCTTACTGAGAGAACTGCCTGAGAACAGGTAGAACAACTATCTAGTATAAACAGGAGAAATCCACAGCACAACTGTAGAAGTCACAGCTATGACGTGCAACAAAAAAGGAAAAAAATAAAATTTCCTCAGGAGGTAATTTTGGGACCTGAGAATACAGACATACCAGTCAAACTTTGATTTATTTTTGTTTGTAGACCTCTGAAGTCAGCTTTACAGAAAGAAAACCTTACTGACCAAGATCTGGGCACTAGAATCAAAAGTATTAAATACACAAAATATAATATATACAGGTGCTTTTACTATACCTCAGGGATATCCATCATTCTCCTTAGTTTCTGATCTCTCCAGTTCCAATCCAGAATCATATATTTCGTGGAGTTCAAGCACAGGCCATCTAAAAAGGCAACATAAATTTTACTACCAAGATAATATGACATGCTTATCAAAATGATTTTTAGCTTTTACATCTTTTGCTGTCTGTTTCCAAGGAAACTAATCTTTGAACACTTAAGTACTACATTGGCTGGTTGGAATACTAATGCACTGACACTGCAAACTCCCTTAACCACATAATCCCATGCCTTTCTGGAAGATAAACACAAAAGCAGAACAACTACTGTTGCCAGGCTTGTCAAGAGCTAACATCCTGCCAGAAAATAATTCCTCAAGCTCCCTCTTGATGAAACCGCAGGAGCTGAATTTCCACAGCTGATGAGGAGCTGGTAAGTTACAAGGACCCTTGCCTGAAAACTCCTGTTAATGGGAACTGACAGTGTTTAGCAATTTACAGCACTGGGTGCTATGTCAATGTGAGTCAGGTCAGTGGTGCTGCTGAAGAATTCTTTTATCCTCTAAATAAATGGTGATGAAAGAAGAAAAAGGTCCTTTCTGAACTGTATCTCCAGCTGTTCCCCTATTTTTCCCTGATCTTCTACATGATGCCCACAATTTTTTGTATCAGTTTTGACTCCCCTGCATTCTCTAGTGACCTGGCACTGCAACACTAAAGTGTGCAAAAAGGACTAGACCTTAGAATAAGATGACACACCTTGTACCCCTGACATAAGCTGCCTCCACCTAACATTGCAACGTGCTGATGTGCTGAGCAGTAACAATTTAATGTTATTGGAGGGCCCAGGAAGCAACAAAATTATGCTACTCCTGTACCCTTTTGGAAGGAGTGATAGAGTCCCAATCCACAGACAGTCTCTGACCAAGAAACCACAGTGATAGCAAGGCAATGTTTAGAAAGAGGAAAGGAAAGAATCATGTTATCATTTCTCATTTTGTTTTTTGTTTTTCTTTGTGTGCATAACGTCTACTGAGTAAGTAAAACTACTCAGAATTTGGGAAGAGAAAAGAAGATTTATATAGAATAATTAATTTCATTACAGGCAAATCAGAATTGAAATAAAATCAGCGAACAGATCTTTCGCCCACCCCTCACAAAAGTTTACACTGAGCTCAGAATGACATATGATACAGTGCCCTGTGCCATTATTTCCTTTTGATTTACTTGCAGTGTTTGGTTTCCTGGAGCTTTAAATCTTACACCATGGTTTTGCAATAACTTTCAAGTCAGCATAAATCAGTATTCCTGCCAAAAGAGGAAGTCGCCCACTTCTGTCTGCTCATTACTTGATTTTGTGTGCACACTGGTTTTGTTTTAATTGCGATGATTTTCTACTTGGGATCACCTCACTGAGTTGCCAAACAGACTCCTGGGCTAGCACAAGAAGCAGGAAGGGGGAATAAGTGGGCATTGAGTGTGGAGGGGGGAAGCATTACTCTGCCTTTCTCTGGTAATACTGATTTATGCCAGCTTAAAGTGATCATAAAATCAACTACTAGAATCTGGACCTCATATTGACTGACATAGTAGAAGCAGAGAAACAGAACTGTACAGTTTAGTACCCAAATCCACAGATTCATGTCAATCTAAGTGCTTCAAGAACAACCAACGTCCTCCTTCTCATGAGACCAGTATATTAGATACCTATGGAGAAAACCCTCCTTGTCCTACCTTGCTCCACTAGTGCTTTTACTCTCCCAGGAGTTCCAACCCCGATGTGGAACACGCCTTTCTCCAACATATTCATCTGTTCTTTTATCTAATTTGAAGAGAGAAAGAGAAACCAGTGTAAACCTACAATTATTTTAAAATTTCTTTGCAAAGAGCTGGAAATAAATTCAAGATCTCATAGTACGTCTTTCTAGAATACCATAAAGTAACAAACGCTACTCATCTTTCAAACTGTCAAACTGATATATCTGGGAGAAAGTTTAAGAAATATAACAGGCAGCTGGTCATCACACTTCTCTAGAAGTTCAGTCATTTTCAATTTTGAAAATCTGCAACTGCACCAACTAATTTTAGAGGTGAGAACAGTATGCTTCCTTCAGCACTTAAACAAATTCTCTGGAAATATCTGGAAAACCAACAAAGTTGAACTAGCTCTAAACTCCTTCAAGATGAAGACAAGGGAAAAGGGTGAAATAATGCAAGTGACATTTGTGTGTTTGACAGCATTTATATCAAAGGCCAAAGGTTCACTCATTACTTCCAACATCCCCATAATTTGTGCTCTCCAACACGAGGCATCAAATTGGCAGAATGCAAATGCGGATGCTGGTAGCCTTTGCTTCTATAAACCTGTATGTGCGAGCCTTCTATTTAAACAGGGCAAAAGCCATTTGAACAAGCACCCCACAGGAATATGGAACATCTTTAAAACATAGCACATGCATAAGCATCTACATTCTGTGCAGGATTGCACCAGAGCTATTGGAGATGGTGTTTGGCTAGAATCCTCAAATTGCAACAATGGGTTACTAAAGGAAGCATCACCTAAAGAAAGGAATGTTGTATGAATACTATATGAAACACACTATTGCTAATTGCTTGAAAAAGAAAATGGTGCGACACTAGTTGTTTAGTTGTTCTATCAAAATTCCTTTGCAGCTCTCTTACCTTTATGTGCTTTGCAAACAGCTTGACAACTCTGCAGTCTCCTTTAAATGCTGTTATTGACCTAGCAATTGTTTGTTGTTTAAAAAAAAGAAAAAAAAAAAGAAAAGAAAAAAAAAAAGAAAAGAAAAAAAAGAAAAAGGAAATGCAAGCATCAGGGCTGGGATTAAGACCACACAGGAGGAACGCAAAACTAACTGGCATTTCTCAATATGCTTGAGACACACAGTCCCCCAGTGACCCCTGCTTGTACTTTGAACACTATGTACATTCTTGTTTGCTGCTTGATCAACAGTGATCAAAAACTAGACAAATACAATAGAAGATATCAGTAGGGGGCAATATTGTTTAGACAGCTCTTCAGATAATATTTAATAATTATGGCCTGTGCTTTCACAGCTAACTTAGATCAAAACTGACTAATGACCAAATTCTAATTAAAAAATATCTCAGTTACTGAGATACAGGCACAAATGAACATGCATGTGTGTGCACAAAAGGAAAGATGGACTAATCTACATTTTACAGAGTCTTCCTGCAGCGTGACTGCTAGGAAAATGTAGGCTGTCAGGCTTTACTGCAGAGATTACCCAAATTCCAGTTAACCAAAACTCATTTGTCGAAAAAACTGACTTGTTTTTCTGACACTCCATTTTGGCACACAGTAACAACTCTATGTTCTGTATTAATCAAGCAGGAGACAACATATTTGGTATTTACCACATGTCATTTAAGAGAGCTTTCTCTGCATGTTTTTTGCAGTGTGCCAAATTTTCAATTTTCTCTTGTGCAAAACTAAAGGTTTATATACAAGTATACATATAAACCACCTAAGTCTCAGATGGCAGTATGTGCATGCAAGGGCTAAGCACTGCTGGCTCATCTCCCATACCTATACTTCTACCTGTGGCACGGAGCTGAACTTCCCAACTCCCCATCTCCTGTTGCACTGACAGATAATCACAGGAAATGGGGTCAAGACACGAAAGAACCATGAAATTTGTGAGGTATACATCAATTCATCAAAGTCATCAAGACTTCTGGAATGCAAATGAGGAGGATAGAGAAGGGGAATAAACAGGACAGGGAACACTGAAAATCATCACCTCTGCGCTGCAGTTTTGCCAGCCTGAGCCATCTGAGAACACAGCCACAGGCCCAGAGGCACTCAGGGCAGACACATGCTGGCACTTGAGGCCCTGGAAAGCCATATCCTCATTGCCTTTGGTGCAAAGTCATGATTTCTAGTGCTGGATCATGATGCTTTATAGGTTTACTCTGTTCCCAAGTATAACATGTTGCACACTTCTCCAAAATTGGTTACACTTTATTTTTGTTTTTTAACAAAAATAGCAGTTCCATGCAACCGAAGTACTGTTACTTCAGTCTAAAACCAAACACCACACTCCCACGGTTTAAAGAAGCAAGGGATATTGCATCATTTAAGTCAGTGAATTTGTTGGCTAGCAGAGGACATTGTCCCAGTTTTGCCTTTGTATCTGTGGTTCCAAGACAAAACCTCTGACTGACTGCCAACCTCAACATAACATTTGCTATCGACATACTTGATGAGTTCCAAGGAACGGAGGGCAGAACTGCAGATAACCAGCATCACCACTGACTTCTTCTCCTTGTGGTTTTTACGGAGCTTTGCCCACTTAGGACAGACTGCAATGAAAAAGCCCGTGTACATATACAGAGAAAGTACTACATGCCACAATTTTAAATTACAAGAGTACATGATGAATTGTAGCCAGCAGCAAGAACACACATGCTGACTCCTATGAGGTCTGGATCCCTGGCAACACTTTTACATTTAGTCTTGGCTGAAAAATTGGAAAATAAAATGCCGAAAATAAATAAAATACAGAAATATCACATAATTGAACAAATTAGATAAGCATTAGAAATCAATAGTTTGTAAGGTGACAAGCCTACTGTCTTCATTTGCCACACATGGCAATTTGTATCAGAGAAAACCCATTGGAAAGAAACATTTACCAGACCAGAGTTCTGTGTAAATATAAAAGAGAATAAAAATTCTCTTGGTTTATGTCAGCAGACAGCTGCAGGATTTTTACTGTAAGATAATACATACACCTACTTATGAAGCCACAGTAAATTACTGACAAATGATCCATAGCAATGAAAAGAAACCCTAGAACACTTTTGATACAAAAAAGTGATAGAGTAAAAAAGAGCCAGAAAAACAAGACCTGTCATGAAAAAGAAAAAAGGTTAAAGTTGTTAATATTTCATAATTAAAAAATATTGGGAGCTGTAGATAAAAACTGCAATAATATTGCATTGATATTGTTTTTCACACAACCTTCATCTCATCCAGACCAACATTTTAACTCACTTTCCTTCAGATATGAAGAAAAACTGTGGGTGAGATCATTGGCTGGCAAAAAACAGGAATCTGAAAACATAAAGGAAAAAAATAATTGTTGATGTATTTTTAACAGTAAAAGGAGTATATATGTTTGCAGAATAACCACTAGTTATGTTGATGAAATAATTCTGTTAAAATTCACCATCAATAAATTACCATTTGTGAAACAAAGATTAATGTACACTCCATGCACAAGAAGCTTTATATTGGATAAATCAATGAAGGTAACATCTCTCAACTCAGCGGCAATTTCTTTCTTACTCTCCCATGATGAAACCCTGACTACAGGGCTGCACAGGTGTGATCACATACTTTAAAAAAGTTTTCATATGTCTTTGCCACACTGACAGGTCTTAGCCAAAAGCCTTACAGTCAACCTGCTAGATTGTTCCTCCAATCTACCTACACCAGAATACATTTGGAGATCACTGAAACAATTCATACTGTGAAAATGCAAGAACCTACCAATAATCTACCTGTCAATAAGTTTGTTCCTCTTTCTGGCCTTTCATATTGTGATGATCTACCCAACTATATCGACCCTAATGATAACACCTGTACCGCGTTTTAATGCCTTCCTGATACTTTATTTCCCATTGACTGCCTAACTTTTACCCGGTCACTATGTTAACTAGTAAGTCTTAAAAGCACTCTGTGGCAGATATGCCATTTAACTTTAAGCTTCATATAGAGGCAATGAAGAATGACAAGGTCCTAACAGGTTCTTTGGAAGGCCATCCCTTTCTCCAGTGTCTTATATGGAAAGTCTAAGTTCTTAAAATGGTGATCAAAATTAGATGGTCTGAAAACTTGCCATAGTTGTTAAGGGTCCTTTGCCTGATGGAACAATATGCTCCCACAGAGCATTAACAACTCTGTCTTCAGGGACTCACATATTTGTCATTCTGCATGAAGCACAGCACTTCACAGTGCCTGTCTATGGAATGAGATGTTTGCTGATATATTTTACTTAAATTAAGGGGGTTTCCTTACAGACATTATTCATATCCACGTGGATGGCGCATTGTGCTAATGCTGGCAGTGTCAATCCATGACTTCTATTGGAACAGACAGTGTGACAAACTTGGTTTGTACCTGATGTCTGGCTGAAGTCCTGCCTGTGTAGTTTCTTGAGCACAGACACTCTCCATCACTATATCTTCCATTTAATGGATGTTGTCTTGCTAAAAACATTTATTTTGCACTGATCCCTTTTATTAAATCCAGTGATTGACATTTATTAGGACTGGAGCTCCAAAGGGAACAAATATGTACAACTCAAGGATCAGCAGCTGATTTACTTTTAAAAATCACGTTTAAAAGATGTACTTGATGCTGGTGGGGAAGGGCTGGGGCTGCCCTTCCACAAGCATTTGGTGGTAATAGATGAGCTCTTCACACCCACCATGGTCCTCTCCTCCCAGTGGCAAAATATCTTTGCTGCTGTTTTGCTCTTCTGAATACATTAAGTCTCATTAATGACCAAACAATTCAAAAGATGGTTCCTAAAGGACACGAGTTTCAGTCCCTGACTTCACCAACAGTCCAGCAACACTGGAGTATTAAGAACAATTTAAAATGAAAGTTTCAGAAAAGAGGAGAAAAACCACACAGCTTCAGACTACAGCAAGAGACCATGCTGACTGCAAACCTGACCTTCTGCACCATGTCAGTTAACAAGAACACACAACTCCAAATAGTTGCTTCTTATTTGCTCAGTGCTTTGACATGAATGACTTGACAGCTGTAGAAGTTCGTAAACTCCTTGGCACTCTATGCCACCAACTCCTAGCACAGAAAGAAAGAAAGAAAAAAGTATCTCCATCCAACCCAAGAGCCAATCCATATGGAAATGAGTCGCTTCTCTAGCCCAAAGCGTTCTTTTAATAAGAAAGAAACTAACAGAAGCTAATCTTGCTCTGTCCTGCTTTGCCTTTTCCATCACTGGCTTTTAAATGGAGACAGAATATGGGAAACCAAGAGGGTCCTTGTCATGGTTAAAACTTGGTCACTTTACACTTGGACCAAAACTAACGTCTCATTTCACACCACTCCCTGAAAAACTATTGTGTTCAACATCTCATAACCAAGTCAGAATGCTGTCTCATCATTTCTTTGTCTACTCCTGTCAGTCCTCCTATTATGCATCTGGATCAACTCAGATAATCCCAGAAACAAAATACATTTTCAGTTTCTCAGCATCTTGGAAACTATTATTAGGAATCATATAATTTCTATTAGAAAAGTGAGCTCCTGAAATAAATACTGTACAATAAAAGGACACTTTTAAACAATGTTTCTTTTCATTTCTGTAACTTTAAGCAACCTCACATTTATTCCAAAGAAACTAACATCTCTACTTAAACAGTGAATTAATATACAGTACAAGAAAATATTTCCATAAAAAAAGCACAACTCAAGACCTGTCCCAAAAATCCTCTTTCTCCTGCAGAAAAATGAACTCAACAGTATAATGACAAAAACATTATTTCTGTATTAAATATAGGATAAGTTACCTGACAGCTTTAATTCCTCTATTTCAATCACTGAACGGTTTTCACCGAAGTGTTGACTAAGCAGATTTTGTAGATCTGAAGGGACACCAGGTTTTGGAGTAGATTTTTCCAGAATATCAGAAATTTTCTTCTAAAAAAACAAGTAAAATGGGTAAATATGGCATTTCTAGAATTTCTGCTCTTTGGCTAGCTAACAACACTGCAAATAAATGTTCCTCCATAAATTTATACAGTTACATTGGCTTAACTAGAAAAACAAGTCAGAATGGGACAAGATTCCCACAATCTTTAGTGGGAATGCATGCTTCAGACACAAGTTCAGATACTTCGATGAGATGGTCTGTGATCCCAAAGACAAAAAATCTTGTGCAGTCATCTGAAATGCTGCTGCAACAAAAAACGTAACTGAAAGCTGGTTTTGTGAGTTTTGCTGTTATGCTTACATATCAGTTTGAAAATTCAGGGTTTTTTATCGTAATTTCTTTTAATTTATTATTCTTAAAGCATAACAACAAGAATCAAGTGGTTTTATAAGTCTTAGTTGTATTTTGATTAATGCAGGGTAACTATCATATCTATTTTGGAAGGAAAGATAGCTAGCTATATTCACAGATTACCACGGAAGTGTGATGAAAACAAATTAAAAGCTCACAAAACCACAAGTCAAGCAGAAAGAGTTCAGCAGCTGCTTTGTTCTTCAAAAATGTATATTTTTTTTAAACAAACTAATAATTTTTAGAGCCTGGAAATGAGTTTATAATGTTTGTGTTTTACACCTTAGGAATGTTAGGAAATAACAGGTCTGAATTTTCACTGAAGTTAAAGTGTATTCCTGTTACCCGAATGATCTGCCAGCATTTAAGAAAACAGAAGATTTTCAAGGATAGAGGCAGCCTGGAGAGAACAGTAAGAATATGAAACCTTTCTTGCTCTCACTGAGAAGCGATTCATTTGTGAAAGGCCAGCTCAAGGCGTCTCAGTTGCATAAGCTAAACTGAACTTGCCATCACGAGGACGCACGGCAGCGTAAGCCTAGAAGTGAAAAGGAGCAGGCCAGTGTGGTTAGCAGAGAGCAATAGGGTACGTATCTGCGAGACAAGGTGAGATTTCACAGAGAGGCGACTGGGGCCTGGAAGCATTTTTGGCAGCTTTAGAGAGGTGGTGGGTACCTTCAGTGCATGTCCAGCAGGCTAAGGTGTGGGGCAGCAAAGATCAATGGAAATTTTGAACAGAGCTATAGCAGGAATTTTGATGTAGGGGACAGATGTTTTTCCATTTTTCTTTTCCCCATTCCATCCCAGCACCCACTTCTCTTCCATTCCCCGCCCCTCTGTCTCTCCCTCTTGCCCAATACATGCCAAATATTCCTGTAACAGCAGCATCAGGGGCAGAGGCTGAACACGGAAGAGCCATACAGGGGCTGCTGAAGCCACTCTACCCCACAGCGAAAGCAAAGTAGGCAGCTGCCTCTCCTAGCCCTCTGCCACTTTGGCCACGGCCTGTTTCCCCTCTGTAAAAGCCAGCCACGTGTTTGCAAGACACGTGAAACTGAACTTGTGGCAGTGAGATATGTGGAGAGGAAGTGCTTATGCCTTCCTCTCAGTCTATCTCTGGCCTGGTGCAAAGCCCTCTGCAGTCCCCAGAAGGCGTCCCAGCGGGCCCCCAGCTGTTGGGCAGGTTTTTTTGCAGTGCCTATATCTGCTTCATTTCTTCCCAAGTTTCACCCTCGTTTGGCACCATTGTATTTTTCTGCCATGCAATAACTGTCTTCCCAAAGAATGACCAGAGACCACCTGCAGCCCACATAGCCTTTGCACGAGGCCCACAACTGGACCTCTTTGTTGTTCCTATCAACTATAAATGCTCTTCTCCAGCCCCAGCCCCACACCTTGCTCCCACGTTTGGGAACCTCTAACTTAGCAGACAGCAGGACAGAACTATCAGTCTCATTTTACTTGGTAACTCAGCATAAGGTGCCGTTCCACAGGACCATTACATCATCCGTTGGGCCACTTGGTTCCTTCAGCAAAATTATGGCACTCAGGAGGGGTAAAGCCTGATACTAACGAGAAATTCCATCAGAGCAAGAGCAAGGACACCTGAGCAAACTCTCTTCCTGCAAGGAGTGCTATGGGGAAATGTTCCTCATGCAGGAAGTTTTATTATTTTTCTTACAATTCATTCCAGATGCTTAAAAGCAAAGGGTTCCCTCCCCCTCCCCCCCCGCTTCCTTATTTTTGGAGAGAGCACTTTGTCTGGAACCCATAGATCAACCCGATAAATCATTCCTGATGGATTTTTTTTTGACAGGCTCTGTATGTCAAGTTAGTGGCCTAGCCTCGCTGAAACTCAAGGTGTAACCAAGCACCTATTGTTTGACTAAGAATGGGGTCTTTTTGTTTGGTCTGGTTCACCAATCTCTGTCATGGGATGCTTTTGCTCTGGCAGCGGTGGAATGAGTACTGCGGTCACTCCTGCCAGAGCTGCATTTAAAGCTAAATCCCACTCTTCCCTCTTCCCATTCCCCGGATGATTAAGAGGTCTGACATAATATAAAAAGGCCACCTCTCAGCTTTGTGAGGGAGCCAACTATTTACAGTCTGTCCTGAAAGACAATTAACTTGCCTGGTGCCATATAATTTCCATCTAGACTGCAGAGTGTGTTTGTTGTTGAGGGTGAGGATGGAGCATGGCCAGAGGAACAATACAGAGTATTTATTTATATACTTATGCTATGAGGAGAAGAGCGAACAAGGACAGCTCTTGGCTTAAAAGATGTAACAGCAGCTGGGGTCTTACCACACTGCTGAAATGGGGCAGATATTGCAGCAACTGAAATTACACCTCTCTTTGATGCAGTTATATTTTCCTGGTGTGCAACACTTGCAAGTGAAGTGTAGACATATACAAACCTTGAGTGGAGTATAGACACAATGCCACAGTTCAGGTTGGGAAGGGATATTTTGAGTGAAGTAAAAATGTAGGAATTTCTATTCTTATCTAAAAGAGGCTGCAACATAACCATATTACTTATCATCATCACAGGGCTGTCCCAATGCTGAATCTTGTAATAATAGCACATAAACCCACTGCCCAGTCCACAAACACACTCTAGGACATTCATACCTTCTTTCTCCTCTTTGCCTTTACAGTGCTCTCTTGTCTTTTTTCAGGCTGACTCAGAAAACACTCTGTAGGCTGCAAAGCACATATTAAAAAAAAAGAAGAAAAAAGAAAAAAGATTCAACATCAGATATCTGATCACATAATAGGGTAAAAAAGTCACCAAAGGGAGGCAGGAGGGGATATAGAAATGTTAATGCTGGGTTAGGGGAAAATAAACCCAAACCAAGATTCCTCATGTGTAGAAGGGATTAAATTCTTACAGTTACGTATGTCTGGAGTAATTCTGGAATTGAGATCTATGTTGTTGTAACCAAGAGAGGAATAAAAGAACAGAAAGTTAAAACATACAGGTTGTAGTCACACTTCCATGAAATCGTGAAAAGCAGGTTTTAATAAGACAAAAGAAAAAAAGGAAAACATGAACAAAACCTTTCAAAAACTTTATATTTTTAATCTCTATTATTGTGTGTGATTGTTTTTCTGAACTTTGCCAATGGTGCTCTAAAATAACTGGGTCTAAGGTGAGCATCCAGACAGTGAAAGATACCATGGAACTGGGCAAGCATAATTGGAAACAATCATGCTCTGGATTTCCTTTGACATTTGTAATGCAAAATTTAGGAAAACATGTTTTGAATTTGTTCTGCCCCATTCTTGATTTGTCTCCTCATAGCAGGCAGGGTCAAATACACACAAGAAAAATACATGGTACATTTCAGAATAATCTTCATCCAACATGTGTTGCTATTATTAACCCTCTTTTGTGCCTGAGTGAGCAGGCTGAATTGGTCCATTTATATCAGAGTCCCTGTTGACATAAACCAGGGTTAGGATTTGTCCTTAGCCACCTAAAATTGCCCAAAACAGAGGAAGAGAGGCACAGGTCTTCCTTGTTTTGAGCATAACAATTTTCTTTTCTTTTCCCTTCTTAGGGACTTCCACTTCATGGAAATGCAAATTAATCTACATAGATGGGCTTTAGGCTTAGTAAGCGACTTGATGAAGAGCAATGGGAAAATAGGCTGATTTGCAGGAAAAAGCTCCTTAATACTGGGATGCATTTGGCTGGAAAAATCTGCTCCTGTGAGAAAACGCGGGGAAGTCTCATCATATGGAGCATTAAAAGCTCAGGAATGGCAAATCCAGTGCTGCTCCCTGGGGAAAGCTTGGAAGAAAAGTATCAGCAGGCAAGAGAGCCCAGCTGAAAGCCAGAGAAGCTGCTCCCTTGTTCCCTCGTTTGCGCAGCTTCAACAGGGCCAAAGGAAAGCTAACAGGAGTATCTGAGCCTTTCTGAGTCCCCCTTGCACTGCCCCCTCCTTAACAGGAGGGCACTTCGTGACAACTGGTACTATATGACCCTGCCCAGCGCATTTGTGCCTGTCCTAGTCCACTCTCATATCCTTATCAGAAGCATTTTGTGGAGTTTAATTGTTCATATTATGCCTTCATTTCCCTTTTTCTCCCCACTCCCCTGGCTAATTTAGCTATAAAACCAGGATATCACCATGCTCGATACAAACAAATGACCTACTGCTTGCTCCTGCTTTCTGTGCCGCGATGCAACCACAGCCATTGCCCTTGAAAAGGCAGTAGCGCTGTACAGAAGTGGCCCTGAAACTGGCTGAGGTTTATAATAACTGGGAACTACCAGGGAAGATTTGGCTGGGGACTGGCTACAGCTAGCAAAGAACTCTACAGCTAGGGCTGGAATATAACGCAGCCTGGATCAATACCCACCCATGAGAAGTGATAGGAACTGTATCTTACCTCAACAACAGAGATCTCTCCTGGTGATTTTCTCAGGTATAAACAGATACTATCTTCACTAGAAACCAAGGGAATGACTGCAAGTAGAAACTCACTTCAGCTAACAAAATTGTTCCAGGGTTAACATACTTTTTTGGGGTTTATTTTTGTATTTGTTTCTTTTTTAAAAATCTCTGTCCTGACTCTGATTCAAGTGCTTTTAAAACACCACCATACATTTCTTCATTCATATTCCTACCATTAGTATTCCTAGACATTGAGACTGAACACAGAGCTACCCTCTGCCTTCAGTTCCTGCTCTACCCTTACGCATCCCAACTGTCCATGGATACTCAAAGACTACTTGTCAGGTGTTTTAATCATAAATTCCATGTTCACTATCAAATTTTATGCAGAGGACAAGCCTTTGGACTGATTTAATCAAGGGATACCGCCAAGCAAAAAGCTAGAAACGGGGCAACTGAATCTCTTTCCTCCAGTAGAATATGATGATTCCCTATCCTAGAAAGTGCTACCACTCTTTCAGGAATTTGAAAAATGCCACTCATTCACTTTGGGCCCATTTCTCCCTTCATATACATTGTGAACTGTTTTACATAAATCTGCAAAACACTCCCAACTGCTATCTGCATGAGAAAAGCATAAAACCATGCCATAGAGCTGAAAAATTTTCTCTAAGAGAAACCAAATTTTCTCCCTCGTAACCTTTTATTCAGATGTTTAAAAGTACTATCAAATGCCATGGCTTCTTTTATGAAGGCAGTATGTAACCCTTTCTTTCAACAGCAACAGAAGTACACAGCAGGCTTGTAGTCAAAGCCTTGCCTCCTCAGAGAAGAATGTAAGGACTCAAAATTATCTCCTTTACACCAGCACATGTATATTTAGGCACAGTATACTATTAGCCCAGCAATAAGTCCGCTTTATTCAGACATTAAAAATAAGGTCATAAGAAAAAGAGAAACTTCATGGTGGTGAATGATCTGCAGTCTAAAATATTTAGGCATCTCATCTACACTGAACTTCTGACCCTTATCCAAATGTTAGCTGCCTACCTATGCATGCAATAGCTCTTTGCATGCCACACTTAAGAAAAGGTCATTTGTGTGTTTTTCTTATGCAAGACACAGAGCAGACAACCTACTAGTTTTTGACATGGCTCCCTTGTGCTCTGTGTTTTTATGCTATTTTTACATGGAAGTTCTTAAAATGCAAAAAAAAAAAAAAAAACCAACCCAAAACCAGGAAATTTGTGCTGAGACCATTGATTTATGAACTAAAATATCATAAATTCCTTGTTTGTTAATCATAGACAGAACATAAAATATTTCCTGTATTAGATTTCTAACAATTTTTTTTCTTTACATATTGCCAAGTTACTGGAAATTCAAATATAAAGTGAAAACATTCTTGTGTATGTGTGAAAGTTTACATTCTAGGTCAACCATATACTCTGACTTTTGGAGTTTATGTCAAAGTAAACACATCAATGTGTCATTCAGATTGGAGGCAAATTATTCATTTCATTGTAAGCCTGAGGACAGACTGCAGACTGAAAACATAGATGTTCATAATTCTATTTGGTTGTCTCCTGACTTTAAGGTGCCAAATCCACTGCAGAATACCTTCCAGCCTGTAAATAAGGCAGGGATGAGTAAAATGGGTTATGTTATATGCACCAAAACTACAAAACTACTAGCTTTCCATAAATACATCTGATTTTGCAAGTGTTTTACTCTAAAAGACATGCAATAACACATCCATGACACTGAGTCCCCATAAAGCATTGCCTCCTGGAGTTTCATGGCTAAACATCAAATTATTTGATTCCAAAATGCAGACTGACATTCTTTATACAACAGGAAGAGCTGTGGCAGGTGTTCTGCTACAGCTGAACAGTCCCAGACCACCTTGGCAGACTAACCTGTGGTGGTTACCCTTTCTGACGTTCTTGTAGAAAGAGCAAACTCACTCCTTCAAACAGTCCTAACTTAGTCCTAAATGCTTAAGTGAAAATAATAGTAATAAAAAGTGGCTCCACAGGCATTCTCACTGAGTTGAAGTCCTCAGCATCTGACCCCTCAGCAGAGCATGTACAAAGACAAGATGCTTTCTCCTGTGTTCCTCACTTCTCTCTTTCCTAATCAAAATGTGGAACGAGTTCAGATACTTGGCTCACTTCACCTTTAGTCTCCTTGGAAAGACACCTAAAAGCACAGTAATTGCTACTGTGTTGTTTACACTTCTCTGTTACAAAAAAGGAACACCCCTGCAAATAGTTTTCACTTGAGCAACTGCTTAGGCATCACACAGTAAATTTACTATTAACCTAGGAGTCAAAATTAATACCCCTAATCTCAAGGAGAATTAGCCTCCAATGTCATTTCAGTTCTTCAACAGCTATTCAGTCAATTCTCCTTATGGTATCAGGAAAGCAGAATAAATTTACCTTCAAACAAGAGACTTCTTAAAATTAACTGACCTCTAGATGACTCTTTTTTGCTCAAGTTGGGGTGATGCTGTCTGTCAAAGACCTTGCTACCTTTTCCTTGGCATACCCCATGTAATGCTGAACAACATCGTTCTTACTGGTTTTAAAGGAAGCTTTTAGTAGTGCAAGTCTATGAAAACATCAATCCACATAGACCTAAATTCTTCTTCGCTTGCACCTTGCACTGGGGACATGCTTGAATAGAGAGACTGTCCAACATTTAAATATAGCTTTCAAGACCTCTTGTGTGCAGGGAAAGGGAAAAGATTATAGAGGAGGACACTCGGTAGCACCATCTACGGTTTTATCACTAGGCAGTCACTTTGCAGGAGACAGGCCTGGCAATCTCAACTCACACAAAACAAAAGCGAAGTTTTATTGAAATGTACTGGAATGCGATCGCTTCCAAATAAGGCAAAATAATTTAATAAAACAATCTTATTACATGAACAGATCAGAAAAAGAGTGAAGAAAACTGTCCCTTTACTGAACGAAAGGGGACTATGTTTCCCTGCACGTTACCATCTCTGCGCCCTACAAAATTGCTACATTTACAAACCTGCTTTCTTTTCTTTGTCACAGCGGGTTTGGAATCTGAATCTTGATGTGTTGCTGTCCTGTTATCATTTGCTTTCTCAATTGCTTCATCATCGGAAGGATCTAATGAGAAAAAAGAAGGGGATGTGTCACTATTATTCAAATCCTTCTCCTATCTTTGCATTCAAAAGTAGGGATAAAATCTTCAGCTGAAAGTTTGTTACAATAATACAATCTCAAGATTGGCAGTAAATACAGGTGCAATAGAATTTTTTATCATTTTAGAACACTAATATTTGAAATTCATTCCAAGAAAAGGCCCAGGTTTCCCCCCCTCTTTGCAGTATTACATCTGACAGGCAATATATTTCTTTATCTTTCTGGAATGCTGCAGTCGGTGCCAGCTGCAGCGCCACAGGTAGAAATATCTAATTTTTCCAAAACCTCCCTTAAATTAAGCTAAGCATTGAACAATGAAACAAGATACTTTTGATAAACTCAAGTCACATAACATCTTTCAGCATTATTTCAGAACAGGTAAAACATAATCTTGGATCCACAACACTGTACTCACCACACACAATTACAGACCTACCTCATTAGATCCCAAAACAAGCAATAGCACTGCTACTGAAGACTAACGGCACTATGATCCATAGGATCACTGTAAAAATACATCTGTCTTGCTAAGTTTGCTGACACTTCTTTCAGAATAAGTCATCTTGACAGGACAAGAGGAAACAGGCTCCAGTTGTGCCAGGGGAGGTTTAGATTGGATACTAGGAAACATTTCTACACCCAAAGGGTTGTCAATCATTAGAACAGGCTGCCCAGAGGAGTGGTGGAGTCACCATCCCTGGAGGTATTTAAAAGACGAGTAGATGAGGTGCTTAGGGACATGGTTTAGTGGTGGACTTGGCAATCCTAAGCTAATAGTTGGACTTGATCTTAAAGGTTTTTTCCAACTTAAACAATTCTATGATTCTATGATCTCCTACTAAAACAGGTCTTGCAGATGAAGGAAGAAAAAAAATATAAATCAATCCAAACACATACACAAATGCACACAAAAACCACCCAAGCCTCCACCTAAAAGCCCAAAATGTCTTACTGCCACCAATTACCTACAAGAGGGAAAATTACAAGGTTGGTATAATGTCCTATTATATAAAAATACATGCATTTTCTGCAAGTACATTCTAATTGTGCAATTCACAGTAATTATTCTTCAGTAATAATTAGGCAAAGGCATCATTCCCAAAGTTTAAGCAGAATGTCCACAGTTTAAATAAAGCTTATGTTTTGAAAGAAAACTATTTAAATTAAGATCTACCTACTCATTCTCTTCTTCATCTCTTATTTACAGGGGGGAAAAAATTACCCACAGCAACAGTTCCTTCTAGTGATGCTCTATTAGTGCTTAAGATGTTGCATTCAAACACAGAAGTTTCTGCTCAGTACTGAATTACTTCCCTGCTCATTGCCAGAAGCATTATCGTCCATTGAACTGAGGAATCAGAATCGAATAATTCAATTTCTGTATCTGGAATATTTCACCCAATAGGTATTTAGTCATTGCTGCAATCTCCTATATTCTGAGGTTGTAAATTAATAGCTTCAAAACTAAGTTATTTATTGTGAAGAAAAAGGAGCATTATGATTTCTTAGGCATCACCCCAAGTATGGACAATATAATTACATCTATGCAACCACTAGCTGTGAGCAGAGTAGACTGATGGCCAGCGAAAGTGTGAAAGAGAGAAAATCAACTATGGCTAGCATTTACTAATTCCATGTTGAAATAGTTATCTAATAAAAAAAAAGGTAAGTGAGAGATTATGTGAAAGATACGAGGGGGAAAAAATGAATCTTTATTCATCCACAAATGCAACATTATATATTATATGGCAATAAGGCAGTGGTTTTGAAAATCGTAATGCAACAAAACAGGTAACAAAATGGGTACTTATTTATGCCTGGAAAGATACCATCCTGTAACTTGCACTCCTTTCCCACTGTGAAAAGCTTGTGTAACAGCATCCTAAAGTTGGGTTGTGACAGCTGTTAAGAGTTCAAAAAAGTTTGGGAAATTGAAAGCTTAGCAAATTAAGAAAATCAGTGAATGTTTTAGCAGGTTGGATGTAGCTTGTCACGAAATCTTACTTCATATAGATTAGATTCTTGGCAAACCGCAAGAGCTTTAGAAAGAGAGCAGCAACTGAGAAGAGAATTTGTTTTCTGTCCAGTACAACTAAGAGACCCCTAAGTGAAGGGGTTAGATAAACATGTTAATGAACTTAATTCAAACCAAAATGAATGCCATGGAAGAAATGGCAGCAGTCATTTGCGTCTCAATGCAGGATGAAGACATATTCTGAAATCTTAAATGGGAATACACCAAGAAAAGCCCTCACTTTCTAGATCCAGGGTAAATGCACAAATGTGTCCACCAAGTGAACATTGCAGTGCGGCTGGCCTGTTGCTTCCTTCTCTTTGCGGGCACAGCCATCAAATTAGCAGCCCGGCAGCCCCATACCGTAGGTTAGCTGTAACATTAAGCTGCCCCTTAAGCTGGTGCTAAGTCAACCCCAGAGGACACTAGGTAGCTGGCCATTCTGGGATCTCTTCTCAAAGGATATGAGCAAGGGAGTCTAAATCTCCGGCTTACTTGTACAGTAGGAAATATATGTCACCAATTTCCATGAGCTGCCCTGCTGAGCTACTTTTCCTCTCTTCTGAGGGACAAGCAGAGTCAGATTGACTCTTCTTCTGACATGAATCATGAACAAGAAGAATGAGCAGCCATCCCCAGTATTACTGCCACTTTTGCTAAAACATCACTGTTACTGTCCCAAGAGTGTTCAACAGATATTAGCTGAAGGTGTAAAGTTTTCTGGGAAAGTTTATCGGCCACCAGATGTAAAAAAGACAAAGTATTCCAAAGCACACTTCAAAAAAAAAAAAAATCATCAATGGTGATATAGGTTTACTTTATTATAAATCTATTATTAATGCACAAAAGAAAATGTATCTATTCCTTATATAGTCTAACACATGGCAGCAGGTGACCAGAGAAGAGAGAAAGCTGAAGGTCTGGGACAGTAACAAATTTCTTCCTTATGTTAGAGCTCAAATATCTGTGTCAATCTCCTGGGTTCTTCCGTTCTGTTCTCCTGAGGACGTCCTGCACCATATGCCTCCCCCTGCACACCAGCAGCTCCTTCCCTGTCCTATGCCTCTTTGAAGTCATTGACCACTTATGTCCTCCAGCCACTCTGGAATCTCAGAGAGGACACTTCTTTAGAAGCAGCTGAAAAATCACATAATCCAGCATACTCCTAAAAGTTTAAAAAGTGTCTTGGTAACTTGGTGTTAACACTGTGCATTACCATGGGCTTGTTTCCCTCCGTATCACCCTTCCTCTGGCAAATTTCCTGTGCTGCATTTTGGTAGGGCAGCTTTTGTGTTTGAGAACCCATCACTGACTTTTGTCTCCTCTGCCCTGACTCCAGAGATACTGGAGGAATGATCAGCTTTTACACACACCAGCTCCACAGACCCTGGGTGCACTACATCAAAGCAGGCTGTGTAGCAACGAGAGAAGGGAAGTACATTGAATAAGTCAGAACTAATTGCCTCTTTGTCCCTCTTGCTTAATGTGCTTGAGCCCCAAACACCCATTCCAGAGTATATCTGTGCATGTCTCACTGAACTGAATTGCTGAGCCAGGTCTTTCTCAGTTTATTTACTTCACATTGGAAATAAATGTGAATTGTGTAAAATTGATTCAGGAGAAGCTGCCCGTGATCTTTAAGCATTCCTTCTTAAATCCCACTTGGTATGCTCTGAGAGGCAACCAGGAATCACTAAGTTTTAAATAACCTCTTCTCTTTCTCACAACTAAAAGATACACTGCTAGCAACAGCAGACACCAGACAAATGGTTTCCATGATCTGAAATAGCCTGACAAACAATGTACCACCTGTTCACTGCCCATCTGAATTTTGGACTGCACTTCGTGATGCAACATCCTTCTCCACTTTCAGCCAGAAGTGAGAGAAGAGGGAACCAAACTCCAGTCTCAGGCTCAACAAGCATCTGTAAAAACAGCTCAAATTTGAGCATCCTTCTGCAGTAACTGAGTATCTCTATTTAATACAACAGGAGGACTTTTTATCCATTCCGGAAACAGCCACTGATGTCCCAGTTGAGACAGTAACTAGTTTTGAGCTGTGATTGTTTGTGACACCATGTCAGCTCCCATAATGACAGAAGCATTTCATTGTGGGCACCAAAGTACCACAGGCCAGACTCTGCCAACCACGCTCACATTAAAGTGTACCTTCCTCTGAAAACAGTTTTCTTGATGTCAGCAGGGTTATTCACAAAATAAATCATAACTCGATGTGAATAAACGCAGAAGCACCCAGCTCACAGATCCCAAATACACCTGTATCAGAGCAGTGCTGCTTGCCCTCCTTTGAGGTGTCAAGGTGCACAGGAGACACCCCTCTGGCAGACTAGGAGAGTGCACAAATACTTTCTTAATGATAAGCTGGCATAAATACAGAACCTAATTGATAAAAACAAAGTTGACTTTCATCTCCCTTGCAGTGCAAACGAGCGGGCAGGCAGGTGCTGATGGAACATGCTGCTGAAGGGGTGATGTTGTTCAGCACAGCAAGCCTTTGCATCTGCTTCCCTGCAACGTATAGACCTTACGCAAACACAAGGTTAAAGACATCTGAACAGTCACATAATGGTCTCGATATGCATAAATAAATGTGAATTCCACAGCTCTCCACTTTTTTTCTTCCGTCTTACATCAGTGGGATAGCACACACAATCAGGCTTCCCAGTCATTAGGTATTTATATTTGATTTTATTTTGAACCATGCTGAAATGGTAAAATGCATTTATGCTTAACACGTACAAACATATATGAATAAGACTTTCTCATTTTTGATACTGACCACTTTTAAAAATCATTTGGTGCAATGGTTTCTAACTTCTTTCAAATTTGATATTGATATACACACATATATGTCTAAATACGTCAATATGTATACTAAACATAAATTTACAAATATATTAATACATACACTTGTCTGCATTTTATACACATGCACATAAATAAGCACATAGATATTTAGATAATTTAACAGGTTCCCTTTAATGAACAACTTTATTAACTAATATATTCACAAAGAATGCACATTTACTTGCTTATTTATATGAGTATTTTTAAAGGCAGACAAGACCTTAATGATATAGGAGGTAATCACACAGGCTTTGATATGAATGCAATTTTGTTCATACAAAATAGATAGTACATACGAATTTGTGTTTGCTATGCTGATTCACCATTACCGAGACTTCTGACTTTCACAAGCCACTTTTCTACTCTGAAGTGATTAATAAAGAAGTTACAATGATGACAACATCAATAATTAATTCTTTTTAGCATTAAGGGTGACAAACTCTTCTATGCAGCACACCTCCAAATGCCCCCAAATAACAAAAAAGTTACAACCAAAAAGGAACAGAAAATTATTTGGAAAATGTGACTTGTGGTTCAAGCCAGTTTACGACTGAAATAAGGTAAGCTCACAGAAATGATGCAGCTATGGGAAGTTCCCCACAGAAGAAGATGATGAAGAGAACACAAGGGTTTGGGTTTTTTTGGGGGGGTGTTTTGTTGTGTTTGTTTTTTTGTTTTTTTGTTTTTTTTTTTGAGAGAGAAAGGAGACATAGTGCTTCATAATATAGGAACAATGAACATGTAATTAAAAATAAAGCTCAGAATAGAAAAATATTCTTTTGTGTACATACCCAAAGATAACTGAGGAAACAATTTCCAATAGTTTTTGTTTGTTTGTTTGGGTTTTTTTAAAATCTTGAAGCTAAGTGAGATCATTTGGTATCCAGAAGACCTCCAGTGATGCAGGCCTGTACAGGAAAAGTTCATTTCTTACCTTGAAACTAATCTCTGTGACAGAATTTGGAAGGAACCTGCCTTATATGTCCACGAGGGAGATTCTCTCAGCTTTTATTTGATGTATCTGACACTGCCCACAGTCAGAGAGACACTCTGGGTCAGAAGAGTCTCTGGGTTTGAAGAGAAATCCCTGCTTTCTCCCTTATGCTCCCACCATGGCTACAAATCAGTACTACACTAGAATTACTTACATGAAAACAAAGTTTGTACGTAATCTATTATTTACCCCCCACCCCCAACTTCCATCCTCCTCTGACTGTTCTAAAATTGCCTCATATCTGAAACCAGACTTTAAATAAAGCCTGTGTTTTCCAATTTTTAACAAAAAGCCCTGTACACTGTGGCAATAGGTGTTATATTTGCTATGCTCTCTTTCTAGTTTCAGGTATGTTACAGGAAAGAATGTGCTTGTCATTACTCTGTAGGTGGGTGTAGTTCACTCAATGTGGGTATGCTATGATGGATTAATTTCAGGTTGCTTTGCAGGCTATATTTTTATTTAGTGGTTGAGTGAACTGTACTGATCTGTGTTCATTAATCTGGGGTAAAAATATTTCACAGGGCTCCCAGCTTTAAATTCAGCAGACTGAAAAATATTTGATGCTGAGTAAAATGCCAAGTGTGTTGGGCACATCTCGAGTTTTTTTTCTCAATTGCCATTTTGGACTCCTTTTCTTTGGGAGGAAGGGAGGAGAGGGGCAGACAGGAGGTCAGGGAAAAGAAGGAAATTGAAGGGTGAGACTCCCTTGTTATTCTTGTAGTTTTGCCATTTAAAATTGGCCTAAATCTTCAGTGAATCGGATTAAGTAATTTTAATGTCAAGGCACTACTTTGAATTTTTCTCATTGCATCACCCCTGCATGTCCCGTCAGGTACGCACAGCGCAAGGTCAACAAATTTTCTGTAAAATATAACATCTGTCAGCAAAATTGGCTCCCAGGTCCCAGTTCATTGTTGCTCAGTTGAGACACCTCCTCTTGCCACCACAGTTGTGCTGATCACCGTAACTTGGCTAAAAGTGGTGATGACAGCATTTTAACATACCACTGTGGTGTCACCCCTCAGGACAGCAGGAAACACAAAGCTCAGGCAGGTTCTGCCATGCTGCCCAGTATCCAAAGGAACAGGTGAGCTCTTCTAAACAGTCCTGACTGGGGGACTAATCAACTAAGAAAAAAGGATGAACGGATGAACATTTTGAAGTTTTTAAAGCATTCCAAGCTCAACTACTGCCCTGACAACATGGAAATGCGCTACGTAGTGGAGCAGTCAGTCGGAGAGGCAGGTGCGAAAGCCAGTGGTGCCCAGCCCCGATAGGCAAGCAGCAGATCAAACTGCCTCCTGGAAGGATCCCAGATTACTCAGCTGTGCGTCACCAGCACTGATAATCCTGAAAGGAGGATCTCTTTCGTGTCTACCAGGACAATCCTCTCTAAGTTCCTCTCTGTAAGCAATGGACAGCTTTGAATTTTCCTGTTGAGAAGCCTAATAATAACTCAGATACCTTGGAGCCCATGGTGTAAAGCCAACTGGCCAAGCAACAGCTATGAAGCTCTTTTGGAGACTTCCAGACCAGCCACATGAAATGGCTAAGAATGCAAATTTTATTATTAATATGGTTCTTCAGACCAGTTGCTGGCTATTTACCATGACAATATTTTAAAAATTGCTAGTAAATGAGATAAAATTTTAGGTTACAAAAGCAGTTTGTCCTTGGGAAGATCACCACATAACCATTGCATCAAAAATAGCTACAACAGTGTCAGTACCCTCTTCATTTCTCTAATTGCTCTGACTAAATTAGAAAGGGTCCACTGACACCCCCACAAAGATAAATAACTCTCCCCATCAAGGGCATGCATCATCTGCAGTGGCATGACTGAGAAATCCAGATGACACATTATGGGAAAAAAAGAAAAAATCATCCCTTTACCTCCTTGAATAAGGATTAGCTAAATCATAACTAATCAACAGTATAGTAAAACGAGTATACTAACAGTATAACATATATATATATATACACACTGTGTATACTCTGTATATCACATATATATACATAGTATACTATAACAGTATAGTAAAACAAGATTTAGTCTTAGAAATCAGTAAGAGAACACATATACTGACAGGAAATGAAAAATGAATATGTAATTGCATCAAAAGACAAGATATTACAGCTCAGTAGGAAACTTTGATGCAAGGAAGAACGACAACATGGCTAAGCAGTGTTATACTTCAAAAATTAACGAAGATTCTTTTCTTTGCAACTCCAGTGATGAAGTTTTCATATTTTTCTCACCGGGGTAATGAATCAAATGAAGCACCTTCACACTTAAGGCCTTAAAATACTTGAGTATCTTGACCATTTGGAACTAAAGAAGAAAAATCATGAATGAACTGGTATCTGTTATTTTTAGTAGGAGGTGAGAAGTTGCATGCGAAGCTCCGTTGCAGGTCACTATCAGTTACCTTGTCGACTTTCTCAGTCAGCCTACTGCAATAGAGAATAAACCTGCCTCTCTGCTAGTGCTCCATCATCCCAAACCAGCCATGGTCCCCCAAGGTCTGAGCACTGTTTTCCCTTCCCGTCTCTAGGAACTAAGGACTCTTTTTCCAAAACAGGTCTATTCCAGCACAACCATAAGTTTTTGCATCTGCGAGAATGCCTTGAACTGCAGACTGTACCTGCCAAGACACCTTAAAAAAGGTATTTTAAAGTGTACTTGTAAGGCATATCTGAAGGGCATACAATACGTGACTGAACAGGAACATACACAGTTCTATCAAAAAATTAAAAGTGCTTCAATTTTGTCCCATTAGGTAACATCCAGACAGAATAAGCTACTCCCCACTGCATCCAGCTTAAGCCTGTGCCAAGCAAGAGTTTCTTGCAAACAGTCTGTAGGACTGGCATGTAAGATTTTCTAAGTATTTGCAATAGCTTGTACTACAAAGACAAAGATAACATTCTTACAAAGATGTAAATCCGTTCCCTGGGCAGTTCAGAAGGCACAGCTGACACAAACAATTTTTTTCCCCCCAATAGATCTGGTGACAGGATATTCAGTTTAGGTTCCTCTTTCTTACACTGAATGACAATTGAAATTAAAATCACTGCCTGTTCAAGCACAAAAGAACAAATCTTAATGGAATATCATAAAATTAATTTTCAATATCCTCTGATATGACAGAAAACTTACAGCACACAGATGTAACTATCTGTCATGCAAAGGACCTCCCACAGAACACTTCTAACAACTCCCTCTCCTTGCTTCCTTATTTTTAACATGTTTTCTTTAATATTCAAAATGGGTACTTCCAAACTCGATTTTGTCACATCTTGACTTGCTGACTGGGAGTGAACCAAGCGACAAAATAAAGGGTGTATTGGAGAATAAGACAGGAGGAAATCCTCTGTTGTACACATGTAAGCACAGAGGAATGAACTTTACATGATCAAGGTTAGGTCTAGCTTGCAGTACAACTACAACCCAGGCCTATTCATAATTTGACTTTTTCATTTTTACATATTGCCTTGTAAGACAGAAACACGTCAGAAGAATCACAGGAAATAACCAATCACATGTAAAACCAGTAGGATACCCTCCATCTAATAAAAATAACTTTTTCTCCCTTGAATTTGACATCCTATCGCTGCCTCCCACAAGGAATAACTGCATCACCAAGGTAAGAAGAAAGAACTCAATATTCATTTAGCCACTGTAGTTTTAAAGCCCGTGGTAAACAAAGGGCAAACACAAAGATTTGACATGTTAGGAATATGACAGACCCTTTTATTGTTTGCCATCCAACTTAATTTCTTTATGACGGGCCTGCCAAACAAGAGCAACCACAGCCTGAAGATACAATAACCTATCAGCACAGAGTGCAAATCAGTTGTTTGCTCTAGTATTTTTCACCAATGACACCATGAGTGAAGGCTCAGATAACACCCACAAGTCACTGCAGTCCCCTCACTACTCTTTGTTTCATTCTCTCAGAAACTATCCTTCATGCTGAAACTTCCAATCTCCTTGAACTCCAAATTCAGTTTAAAAGTGTATTCCTAGAGATGGAGAAGTGGGAGACTGTTTTGTTTGTACATAGCATCAGTTTGGGCTGTTTGCAAATCTACTGGATGAACATCATAAAATTAAATACTTAACCTTGTAAAAGGGGCTTCTCCTCTTCAGACAGATGCCAGACATTATACACCCTACAGTCGCTTTAGAAACTACTCAAAAGGATGGCAGCAATACTGTGCAACAGTTTATGATCATAAAAGGACACTCTATCCAACTCTGAAAATTCAGGGAATGGGGCAAGCCAGAACACAGTTGACCATGTTGGAAGTTGTCCGAGACATTATGATTCACGTACCTCACTTTGTAAAATGCTCCATGAGATCTTTAAATAACTACAAGTGCCTAGGAAGTTGAGTTTAATCAAAAGAAAAATCAGTTCACAAATACTGGTTACAGAGTGCATGACCATATGAGGTGGAACCCTACAATGCTGGCTTGAAGTAGCTATCAATCCCAACAGAGGCATCTGAGAGAGCAAATAGCCTGAGGCCTGGAAATCCAAATCATTCCAGAGGAAATGCTGCCATGGTAGGCTGAGTAGTCAAAGAGAAAAACTGTCTACAAAGAAGCAGAAAGACCATCCAGCATCACAAGGAAGTTATGAGCCCGGGAAAAACTAGGCACAAACTTGGGACTTACTCCCTACCACATTTCCCACTTGGTGGTGTGGAAACTCGTGGAAAAGCCAACCTAAAGAAAATTTGAGTGTATATAGCTGCCAAACAAAGTATGTTCTATCTGTCTTGAAGAACTGTCACTCTTAAAGCCTTATCCCCTCCTTTCAGAAAGTTTGCATTACTGGGGTTGGTCAAGCAACATTTACAGCCCTTTGCACACAAACAGCACTGCTCTACAAAAGCATCCCCCAAAATTAACACTCCCTCCCCAAAGCCACCCAAGCACATTATTTGTATAAGCAAGAAATCACACCTTCTCCGATATCTTTGCATAGGAGAAGTGCATATCACAGCTCCTGGCAAAGTCTGACTATTCCTGTGCTTTAGGATCCACCATGCACTGTGATTCCTTCTTTTTCTAAGAACTATCAATCTATCGTGTACAGAAACTGCTCCAGCTGTTTGCTGTGGAGAGTGAAGAGTACCAACTCATGCTGTAAATATTCCCTCCCTTATCCTCATCTCCTTCACGCTCCGGATGAGGGGATCTGTGGTGATTTCAATATCCCAGCAGTGACAAGCAGGGCAGAAGTAACAGTAGCACTGCGGAGCTGGAATTAGTTGGGTTGGTCTGGATTGCATCAGGGTCCTACCCTGGAGCAAAGATAACATGATGTCATCAGTGTTTACTGATATTGGAATAACCTACATTTAGAATTTCACTACTCACACAGTGCTAGTATGTCACTCAACATTTGTCTACCTAGAAGCAGACTCATTCTTTTTTCGGATCCTCTCTCAGAAGACAAACACCAGCATCCTTCATTTGTTGTAATATTCACTCCTAACAAGCATCTGTTCTTGTTAATGGTGAAGAAAGAGGTAAATTGGGAGGAAAGAGGAACTTCGATAAATCCATTAAACTACCTAATGAGTGGGCTCTAGCCTATGTCTGACTACGAGAAAGTTTTGCCCAGGAATGTGGTATGGTCCCAAATTTCATGTCTTCCTTCATACTGCAGAAGATTCATATTTTCTACTGTTCTCTTACATCTTAGGGAGCAGTTGTGGCTCACAGCTGTAGCTCTTGTGAAGGTAACACACAGAGTCTGGCTGACCCTGTGGACTTCAAGCCAATAGATCATGGTAACATTACACAGTGGAACTTGCCAAAAATAGCAGGCTTCAATTAAAAAAATATATAGCACACTTTGCAAAAACTTAACATTCCACATTAATGTTCAAGGATACACATTGCTACTCTACTGACCACTGATTATCATTCACGTCGTTTTGGCTCACACTTTTTTTGCAGACATACACATCTATAATGCAAGGTTATCACAGTCCTCATGTTTTCTCAGGTTTTCTCTGAATATTGGAAATTGCACACATGAATACAATGTAGCATAGCTAGATATATGTTACCACCAACAAATATATCCCGCTGAAGAACAATACTGCAAACACGCTTTTATCCCGACTCTCCTACATGTCTTAACACAGAATGTGAGAGAAGACATTTTGAGTTGCTCAGATTTCTGCAGCTTTTTTTTTTTTTTTATTATTATTCAGAAGTCTTCATATGACATAGCAGTATTGGGTCTCTGTTTGACAGAGTATCAGGTTGACTCATATCAAGTTAAAGTCTCCTTCAGGTTAAGAACAAAATACCCTGACATGTTGCCACGTAGAGTTAGAGTGGCAAATTCCCCGAATTATAAACCATCTGTTGAAAAGCAGTTCCCTATCTAGGGCCCGAGGGTTATGTTTCTATGCCTCTTATTCTCTTGTTTCCTCCTCTGCATATACTACACATTTCTCTGCAGTGTGGTTTGTGATGTTGCAAGTTGTACTGCCCTTTCAAGTTAACCCGGCATATCAAATTTATATGTACCGGAATATACATTTGTACATTTAACTCACTTTTCCAAAAAGTCTTACCATAAGAGCACATGAAAAGGAAGGATAATTTCTTATAGACAGAAGTTTTTAGGGAAATACTACACACACTGCTGCATTAAGGTTTCTGAGAGGAGGAAGGCGACAGGCTTTTCATCTATGTCAGTGCTCTCTATTTCAACTAGCAACTACAATGTAGAGGCCTTTTGTGAACTGGCGTGCAGCTCGTTTGTCTAAATGATCAAATACAGCATATTATGACATTAAGCAATCAGTTGCAACTGCCACAAAGATAGAGCTCATACCTATATTCACTTGCTGCAAGCAGATGGTTAATTGCGTGTCTGTCCTTTCACGTTGCAGTCCTGTTCCCTCAGATCCTCTCTTTGTAGTGAATGACATGCTGGGAGGTCAATTTTCTGACAAGGTCATCTGCCTTCAGAGTATGAAGAGAACTGCACGGAAAGTGGGTTGGGCTATATTTAGAGTTTGGTCTAACTCCGTGCCAAGGTCCCCCCACTGTCTCTCTCTTGCAGCACCGTCTCAGGTCTATTCTTGCAGATTCTCAGCCCACAGAACACACGAGGAGAAGAAAGTCGCTCTGAGCTACAACTGGATAGAGGATTTTGCAATTCACTTAAAACAAGTGGATTCGGAGCTCGGATGAGGTCTCCTTAAATCCCTCACTTTTCCAGTATTTATTTTTCTTTATTCAAGTGGATTTTCCCTTTTCAAGCGAATAAGGAGAGGAAACTGCCTGGGAAAGAGCAAAAAATAGTCTCCTCGTCTAAGGTAAGCTTGCTTCATTTTTATATTATGATCATAATTAGAGAGCAATTGATGTGACTTGGATCAGATATGCTTTTCCTGCTAGATCAGTTCTGCATGTCATCACTAAGAGTTTTTTTTGATAATGAAATTCTCAATTTCAAAACATTTCTAAAGGAAATGGGAAAATAAAAGGATATCAGCATGCGCAATAGAACATACATTATCTGATTTTACCTATTTAAATTAATGTAAAAAGCACACAGCTATGACAATACACTGCATCAATCTGAAAGCAAGAGAAAACTATATGCATGGTGATTACATATATAGATGTGCATTTAGATGTGCTGAGTGATGTTTTATCCGCATTATTTTGTACAACATGAGGAAGCATGGTTTCAGGTTTGCAATATAGACCTAGCTGCAAATAGCACAGATATCAAAGAAAACAAAAAATTAACATATGATCACATGTTCAAATCCCTTTACAAAACCAAAGAACTTGTTCAGCTGCAACCAGAGTATAGGCAGGTTTAAAGATCATATTGAATTTTGTCTCCTTTCCACTGTATGCTTTACACTGGTCCTGCATTGCTTCTCCTTTTAAAAACACATATGGCTGAACAGTTTTCCTCAGCAACATTTTAAACTGTTGTGATTCTTAAGGGGGGAAATGTCCAGGGTATAGCATTGCATGCCTGTCTGTAAGGAGATCTTAACACACTTCAGGTGACAAGGATCATGATACTGTGGTGTCTACTCCAACACGAGGAGATTGCTATCATGTAAAGACACTCTGGAGCCACGGATTTAGCACTGGCACACACATGTACTCTCTAATGCAACTCAACCATAGTAAGCACACAGGAATGGTAACCTAAAGAAACAGGGTAGCAAGGTCCCCTTGATACAAAGGTCCAACCAAACACCAATGCAACAGCACCAAGAAGTTCTTTGTAACAGAAAGACTACATAAAAGTCTTAGCAGAAACGTCTGAAGAAAAGTACATGGGTTCTGGATTAAGAGTAAGCAAAGGGCAAGAGAGGTCGCTAAATCGCTGAGAGTTCATCTAAACCGCAACGACTGGGTGAATTCCTGCACTTATTACAGGTCTTCTTTTCTTAATATACCTGCTGGTTAAACAATGCCATGCATCAGGCTGAAAAAGTAAAAGATTACAAGGTGATGTCACCAAAATCCATGATGAATAAACTCTCTAACACTAGAATTTTAGTATTAGAAAGCAGGCATTACTTTATTTGGTGCTGGGTGCATGGGGGATCGCTCTTCCTAACATGCACACCTTGGCTAACATATGGTTGACATTTATATGCTTTCATAAACCATTATCAGTATTTTACAGTTACACACAATTACTTTCTTCTCTCATCAGTCATTACATTTCTTGCCTCTTAATTAAAGGCACAGTACACAATTTACTACACAAGCTGTATGCAGAATGGGATTCTGTGAGTAGGGGGGCAACTATAGTCCAGGGGCATGATTTTTACTATGTTAATTAGCTAAGTTCACAAAGTTCAGTTTCTCATCTCTGAGAGAGTCCAAACTAATCACGGGTTCAAGCTTATCAGGGCCTAACAAGGATGCACCATCCTTGGGCCCTGTCTTGATGTTGTATGTTTTGCCTCCTCTGCTCCAGGGTATTCTGAATTCTGCTCCTTGTTAGTTCCATAGTATCTGAAGTTCTGTCCATTGCCAGTAAATTGTTTTCTGATAGTCTGCCCACCTTATTTATAAAAGCTCAGCATGTGAAAGGGGACATTCTGTGTCATACCACAATTTCTGGTAAAAGAATGCAAATTAAAATTGTTTAAGGTAACAGTGGCAAAAGTCTGTCTTACCTACTGAAGAAACTTCCAATTTTGGTTACTCTAAGATCATTTCGCTGTCCTTTGCTTCTGATTTTTTACTTAGTGATTTCTGCTTGAAGTCTTATTTGGAGGATGTAATAAAGACCATCCATTTAATACAAAATATCTCCCTAGCAGCCCTAGGACTCTTTAACAAGTAATTAGGGCAGCATGCTGTGAAGCCACCTCGGGCTTTGTGGCATGTGATAATTCAGATTCATCCAGAAGGTTTGTATTGCAAGAACTCGAAAAAAAGTCATTTATGGGATGGTTACTGAAGTAGTGGAAATGCATTCATCAAGTTCATCAGCCAGCAGAAGGCTTCACAGTATAACAGCAATTACTGCAGCCTAAGATCACCAACAATCTTTTATAAACAGTTGTTACAAACTGATAGAAAAGAGGACAAATACATCTTTATAAATCTTTACATATTAAGCCTAAAGTTACTGCTTAATGAATCAACTTAGTTTTTGGAACATGTTGTGGCACCTATTCTCCATGTGTGGTAAAATGTTATTTCCCTATCAATGTTAAAGACATCAGGGGTGTAAGAGGTGGCTTACAAAAAAAGGCAGTGTGGACGGGACTGTGGCTTACAAACACAGCATTTACAAAGACTCCCCCTGGCAGGGGGGCAGGAGTGCTGCGGTGTCCCAGTGGCAGCCATGGACTGGCTTGTTTTGAAGGGAGGGTCATCACACCTTCCTTATAGGAGCTGAGCCTAAAAGGTCTCTGTCACTCAAACTGGTGGGAGGTTGTTGGCATATGGATGACAGGATGACAGCAATAGAAAATGGCAGTATCCTTTTGATGATAAATATGAGCATGGCATTACTGGAAGAAGTTAGAAAGAAGGACATCTGAGTGAACAGGCCTTATGTCCTAACACAGCCAAATCTCAATCTGCTTGCAACATCTTTCCAGTTGGAGCTGATCCTGCTTGGTAGGATCCTCCTCTTCCTATTCTCTTTTCTCCATTATAGTGTTCCAGCAGCAGAATGAACTGGCTTTATCTTGCTAAGCTGTGACCTCCAATGGGAACGATATGCCCATCCTAGTGGAGACTACCATGGAAGGGAAAAAAATTAAAAAAAAAAAAAAAAACAAAACACAATAGAAAGGACGAAAAGATCTTTTTTTTCCTCTAGTACAGGAAAGAAAGACTGAAGTTTTTATTAGGGGGGCTTAGATGGGGCTGAAATCCACTTTCCTCACTGGGGTGGGAGGGCACGGCTATGTGTGTGTGTTGACTGACATGTCCAAGGTTGTGGAGGAGGAGGAAAAGGGGGCTCGGCTGATGATATATGCTGCCAGCTGGCCAGGCAAAGCTCCAAGAGAATATTCACAAACCCGTGGCTTTGGCACTGTCACCCTCAGCTGACAGGTGTAAGCAGGGCCAGAGCCAGATGCCTAAATCCAAACAGTGCCAGAGGGATGAGTAAGTCCCACCAGCAGTCAGATCCCTACTACTGCTCGCTGTATTTATGTTCCTGCTCAGGGGCTTTTTCCTGGTGCAACCAAACAACAAATGATACTGGGATTTTCCTTCCTCCCTCCCTGCCAAACTGAACTGACAGAAACAAGTTGGTATTTTTGACGCGAATCAAAGCATAGCTCAACTCATCCTGAAACAAGCACCTTTAGCAAGAGGCCCTGTCAGACACTACAGGTATCATTAGCACATGGCTCTGCAGTCAGCCAGCAGGACCCAGGACTCACTTCCACCCACCACCACCACTGCATAGCTGGTGCTGCAGCCAACGTCCAGGCAGACACCCAAAAGGGGATGGAAGAGTGTGAGAAGGGGTAAAGGTGGCACCTAGAGAGTTGGTCCAAGAGTACTTGGGTACAGCTCTCTGTGTTTGCCTGCATGAAGAGGGAACACAATATTTGGTATGAAGACAATTTGCTACAGCCTCTGAAGCAGCTCTACCTCATCATCTGCATAGAAATTCTCTTTCAAAATCTTTCATGACTGTTGTTGTGACTCCTGCATATGCTTTCCAGGAAGGGACAAAGGATGATGTGCCAATACATGCTGTATAGGAAAGAGAGATGCTTATAAGCACAGAAAAATCACAAATCTATAGTTAAGCAAACAGTTAATTACATAATTTCAGTCATTCTGCTAAAGAATATTTTCCCTGAGACTTACTGGTAACAGGGAAGGGGAGGAAATCAAAGTTCATACTGACAACAAGCCATATAGCCCCAAGCTTTGTCTGACCTGCTTTCACAAATCCATCTCCCAAAAATAGGAGGAAAAAAAACCAACAGCATGTTTCCATAGGGTCCCCTGCTACGGTTTGCTCTCCTGCAAAGTCATAGTGGTATCTTGTTGCAGGAAACACTCTGCTTTGAGGTGAGCAATAGCCTCAGCAGTCTACATTTTCTTTCAGTCTGATAGTGTTGGGACTAACAGAAAGATTTCCAACACCAATTTTCAAATTTTGTGTTAGCAAATATTACTTTTAACCATGGCAAATTCACTCCTGTCTACCCAATAAAGCTTCACGCTCACATCTAAGCAAAATAAGGTACAGAAAAAAAAAAAAAACACTTGAAGAAAACTGCAGGCAGACCACTGTCTGCTACAGTCAGTACCTTCCTTCTTGTCCAGACATCTTTGTAGTCCCACTCAGCACAGTTTTATGGGTCTCAACCTTTACTTCAGTGATTATTCAGGACTGGTAGGCAACCCATTCATGTGAGATAAGGTCTGCTGTGCACAGCCTCCACATAAAACTGAAACCTGGAGTATTCTCAGTGCAGGAGAAAGGGAGGCAGAAGGACCAGCCCCACGTGATCTCAGACACGGAGCACCAGTGCAACTGAGGACATACTGGATGCAGCCTGCTTGCCCCTGGTCACACCTGCATCTCTCTCTCTCTCGCAGTCACACAAATGCTTGTACATATGTACACTGTTGCATACAGACAAATGACAAAGTTGCAGGGAGTGGAGACCCACTCTCTATCTATTAACAGCAAACCATAGTATTATAGGCTGAGAGGAAGCATCTCCTTTGAAAAATGCATTTATTTTATATGGACTTTCAGTTTGGCTAGATGAAATGAAGAACAACCATAACAACCTTGCCTAAAAATTGTAAGAATGAAATTAAATAACTGAAAGTAGTTTTTCTGGAATGTTATAGAACAGTGAACAGGGGTATGAGACAGCACATATATAACCCAGACCAGTGGTGGTTATCAATACTTGATAATATGCTTTCAAAAGTATTTCAAAATTGAAGACACACAGCTGGCCACCTGCATGGATTGTTTTCTCATGTTCATAGAGCTGTTCCCAACTCCAAGTTTAGTGACAGCTACAGAAGTAAGCTGAAAACAGAGTGCTCCAGTGGGGCACACATTTCTTATGGCAGTAACGGAGGTACACAGCATGCTCAGAGACCTTTCCTCGCTCAGGGGAGCTCAGCAGGAGCTGGGAGCCTGGGAAAGCACCAGCACAGCAATGGCCGTGCTTTGCTGAAGCAGTTTTGCTGTGAATGGTGCAGGCACGACTTTCTGCAGCCAAGGAAAAGGATTATATGCAAGGCTACATTGTATCAGTACATTTCATTTGAAGATGAAGCTGTTTAACCTTAAAACAATTTTAAACAATTTTCAATGAAAATCCCTGGGGCAGATGGATGCCCGAAGGAGGTTCTGACCCCATGGGAAGCCCAAGCTGGAGCAGGTTTGGGGCAGGAGCTGTGACCCCCGCAGGGGACCCAGGCTGGAGCCATCTGTGCCCGAAGGACTGCGCCCATGGAAGGGAGCCACGCTGGGGCAGTTTGTGGAGAACGGCAGCCCGTGGGAAGGACTCACATTGGAGAAGTCTCTGGAGGACTGGACTCTGGAGGTCCATCCCGTGGGATGGACCCCACACTGGGGCAGGGGAAGGGTGTGAGGAGCCCTCCCCTGCGGAGGGAGGAGCGGCAGGGATAACCTGTGATGGACTGACCAGAACCCCCATTCCCCATCCCCCTGCGCTACTTGGGGGGAGGAGGTAGAGAATTCAGGAGTGAAGTTGAACTCAGAAAGAGGGGAGGGGTGGAGGGAAGATGTTTTAAGATTAAGGTTTTTTTCTCATTATACTACTCTGAATTGATTGGTAATAAACTAATTTCCCCAAGTCAGGTCTGTTTTGCCCATGACGGTACTTACTGAGTGACCTCCCTGCCCTTATCTTGATCCAAGAGCCTTTTGTTGTATTTTCTCTCCCCTGCCCAGCTGAGGAGGGGAGCGATAGAGCGGCTCTGGCGGGCACCTGGCATCCAGCCCGGGTCAGCTCACCACAACAGTACTCATGCAATTTTCTGAACCACTAATAATACCGCAGAAGAATGCAAGAGCAAAGGACGAAAAGAATCTAAAATAATCCTCAAATGAATTACATGTTTTAGATACTCTCCCTAAAGTGACAATTCAAAAATCATGTGCAAAATACAGTGAAAAACAAGCATTTTACATCAAGTCTTGTCTGTCATTCAATTTAAATAGCAAATGAGTGGCAGCCATTCTTCCTGTTACTATGCTTTACTCTGCAAACATAATGGTTAGAGACGTCACCCAATACAACTTGATGCATACCATCGTATACCCACTTACACAATACCTGCCTAAAAGAGTGGGAAGAGAAGGAAATCCCACTTGGGAAGAAAGTGGGGTGGTACAGGTCGAGCTTGTCAGTATACAAGGAAAAGGAAAGGTTGAGATGCTGTGTCAGGACTTGGGTGCTCGAGCACATGCTGTTGCTGGGTAGTTTGTCCCATGTAGCCAAGCCAATGGGCAGCACATTCCCCACTGTACGTTCATCCACCAACCAGCACTGGCCCACTTCAAAGGCAAGACAGCTCAGGCTGCGATGGCGTTTCTCAATATAGGCAAGTAGATACCAGGAGACTGAAACTATATGACCTCTCAACTCTTTTGCAACAGGAAACCTGAGACTCTTGAAGGGGGGGAAAACAGAGCGTTCACTCCCCCTCACACCAACTTTCATCTGACCTCCAGCTGTCTGAGGTGGACAACATGTAGTCTAATTATAGGTTTCTTTAGTCTTCCTAGAGATTGTCCCCTTACGTAGGAAAAGAATTTCACAAATCTCTTTCAGAGCACAGGCTGTTCTCCATTTTAGACTCTTCTTCTGCCCTATCACAAATGTGCAAGGTGGGCCAACCCCCACCAAGTTTGCTCCTTGCCAGTGAAACAAAAGGAAGAAATGCCAGGTTTCATCAAGCAATGCAGGGTATGGAGTGACCAATGGAGAAGGCACAGCTAGCTTCTTCCCTACTGTCCTTTCCCCTAACATGTCAACTTAAAAAGGGTTGTTAACATCAAAGATATTTTTATTACTAAAAGATCAAAGCTACAACACTTTACAATTGAGGATGTATCACATATGAGTTGATATGCTGTATTTTCTTTGCACTTTGTGTACATACCCACTACACGTGGTCAGAGGATGGAATCCTAGAGGATTTATTTGGATGTAAGTCAGGTGCATGTATGTGCTTTGTTATATTAAAGAGCTTTCTACATCTGGATTTCTACATCTGATAGGGACTGCTTAGCCTTTAGCAAATCACTACTTAATGGGGTGTTTTGGAGCCTAAATAACATATGTAAAGTGCTATGGGATTCTTGAAGAAAGTGCTATAGTAGAATAAAAGTATAGTTGTTTTTTATATTTGGACAGAAAGGACATGAAGTCCCTTTCTTTAACCCTTGAAAAAGCATCAGTGTTTTTAAAAATATTTTCAAGAATCCAAACCAGTTGCATTTACATCATTGAGATGAAAACCAAACTTGGGGCTCAGTCTGTCAGAGAGATGGAACTCAGTGGGATCCCTTTTAATTTGGAGTTACAATTATCCAGTCTCAGTATCGAGAGCCACAATCAAAGGCTTCTTTGTCATGTCTTTGCTATTCAGCAGCTTCTGTGAGAGTGTCTCGACATGAAACAAGAGAATGATAAGGGTTAGCCCTATCCAAAAGGTTTCACTACCATGTCCAGCTCAAGGACAAACTGGTGACAGACTACGTAAAGCTGGGGTCAGAATAGATATGGTATGGGAAAGACAGAAGCAGTATACTATCTAGTCCCTGAAGTCTCAACTCTGGAGAGTTGAGCAGATGTCCTCTGGTATCCTGTACAAATTCACACGCTGTGAATTCTTCATTTGAGACCCTGTTGGGAAACACAGTCTCCTCCCGCTTGATTTACTGCAGAATTGCTGATAAGGAAACCCTGCTATAGCACAGCACTCCCCGCAGCACAACAGGGACGAGATAGGCAGCACATCTGCGGAGAAGAGATTGGTGTCTTAGCCAAAGTTACAGAAAACAGCAATTGTAAAATAATCCAAGTCTTACACTATGGAAAACAGCATAGCCATCAAATCAGAGATACTTTGTCTCTCACTGTTTGTCTTTGGCTGCAGAAAGAATGGCCATATACAATTAATACTATCAAACAGACCTGGCATAACAATAGTATAAAAAAAATCCTATGTACTGTCACAGTAATTTTATCCTTTTGTTTATTTTTTTAAACTGAACTAATTACTTAGCTCAGCAATGGTCAGGACTGGAAGGCTGCACTGGGACTGTAATGAAGGTAAAACTCAGGGGAAAAATTTTGAGGTTTCAGCTGACTACATTTTAATTAATCGGAGTACTACAGCACTCTGAATTCCCAGGTATCCCATTTCAACCTGCAGACTAACATGACTTGTTTTAAGGAATATTTTAACATTGTTCTAATAAATTCTTCAACAGTTCTTTTAAGTCTCTGGGGTGATCTAATTTATTTTTTATTTTTATTATGGAGGTTTTCAATAGGCACTTCAACTATAAATCACTAAAATGATACGGCTGCAGAATGCCAAAAACAGACTCAGAAACTAAATACCTCTTCAATACTTGTATTAATTAAAAGCACAGAAAATTTTCTAATTAAAAAACAAAAGTTTTTCCCTATCTATAAAGCTTTTTCATTTAAAATAGGCCTCTATTATAATAAAGACAAGCCACGGTAGCATTTGGTTAAAAAGCTCAGCAGTGAGGCAGCACAGTAATATTAGACATCATCTGCTATAGGATAAACACATAAGTTGTCAATGACAAGAGAAAAGCAGGATGTTCAGAGTTCAACACACGGTGCAGTGTCTACATTATCTGTATAATCCAAGCTTAAGTAAGCCATGCTTGAGGACTGACAAAACATGCGTAGTCTGAGAAATATGTAGCAAATGAAGAACTAGATCCCCAAATAAGCAAGGTTTGAGCTTATACATCATAAGACACAGCAGAGATGGTGTAATTTATGTCTTTAAATTCACAAAGCACATAATTTTTCCTCCGCATTCTTCTCTGTATTCTGAATTCACCAGTGTTTTCCTTCTATATGGAAACCAGAATGTTAAACTGCCCAGGGCTCTCACAGTTCCTACTGAGATGCTGCAGTGCCCCACAGCAGTTAAACATGACCTGCAGAGGTGGCTGTACACTGCCCCTACCCAGCAGCAGTAGCAGATACTGAATCCTCCTCCAAGAGGGATGTAAAAACCAGAAAAACGTCCAGACATCATGAAAGGACCAGGGGAAAAACCTGGAGAGCGCCATCAAGCAGAGAGGGATAAACCCAAAAGAAGGGCAGAGCATACTACTGAATCTAGTGGCAGTGGTGGCCAAAAGGGGATGAGGACAAGAGATGTGGAGCTCTAGCCCTGAGTCAGTGCACTTCTCCATGTTGATCATGTTGAAAATGCCGTGTTTTCTACAAAAAACGACCTTCTCCCCTTCTCAATGGGGTGAGCCACTGCACCACCTGTTTAGTGTCCAGGAGATCATGGTTCCAGGAGGTTCCTTGATCCCTGTCTTGGGGGCATGGTAAGAGGGGGTGACTCTTGCTGTCTCAAGGCACTATCATACAGTTGTAGAAACATACTTGCTCCCAACAGCACCTACCCCTACTAAGGGGTACCAAGCCCCTCATTGCTACACCACTAGGCCAAATGCAGTCCACCTCTGTCAGCTGTTGTTACCTAAATCTTTTGAGAAGCTAGGCACCATAATGAAGGCTTTTCCCCTACATAAGAAAAAGCTGAGGGCAGGAAAGCGTAAGTAACATCACATGGTCCCTTACCCCAGTGTATGCATAAAGCTGCCAAAAGCCAACCCAAAATAAAATAAAATAGCAATTAAATTATTGTTCCTGGGTGAAAGTGTTCTGTGTAGGATAAAAAGGGTAGCTCACTTCTGTGCAGAAGCAATGAAGCAAATGTGATTTAAGAGAATGAAAATGGATTTCCTTTGGCAAGCAATAGGAAAGGTACAGACCTAAGCTCACATCTCTGGCAAGGCATCTAGTTCAGCAATCACTACTTTCTTTTAGTTTCTGCTAACCTAACAGTACTACAGATACTCTATTTTACAGTTGTCATTGCCAAAATATTACAGGAATAATTAGCTACAGTAAATAGTCACAGAATTGGGTAAAGGCAATAGCATTCTCATGACTGTGTAAAATCATTCTGATCTGGAAACCAGTTGTTCATGCCTAGCAGTAATTGTTTGTGAAACCAACGCTTAGAGAGTTTTGACTGAAAACCTCAAAGAGGAAAAAGCATCAAATTATTGCCAAAGACCAAGGCACAAAACTTGACTTTTTGATTTGGAGAGGCAGTTTCTTCACAGATTTGCAAGCCTGGGGCACTTTTTTTTTTTTTTTTTCCTCCCCACACTGAGCAACCAAGTACTTAGCTCAGGTTTCAGAAGAACTTGTGTGATGTATTTAACACCGGCTGGGTACACTGCCACTTACGCTACTCTGTTCAAACCAGAAGGAAAGTAACAGCTGCTATTGCTGTCCCTGCCTCAGGTTAAGCACCAGGAGTGGGAACCCCCTCAACAGGAGCATGTGAAAGTACCAGCACTCACAAGCTACAGCCTCCAGTGATCTAGAATTCCCCTCCTAATTTTCTATTCTTCACTCATGCCTTGTCTTTTAACTGCATCCAAGGATGAGCAAAGGTAAATAACATGGTATGCTTTACCGGGGGCTGACCCTAAAAGCCACTTCAATACTACAAGCTTGGGCAGATCTTAGGCCAGATCTCTGAAGGGAGCTCAAAAAGCTTGAGCCTACAAAGCCTTATCACTCTCCATGGCTCTGAATAACACTCTGGCTGCTGAGCTCCTGGGCAATATCAAGAGTGACTAGTGTCCCAAGATTTTTCTACACAGCAGTCACTAAGAAAGTAAAGATAAAGGAGGGTGGGAAGCTGAAGCATACTGCCCTCTGGCCTAGCTGGTCCTGACAGAAGTCAGGTTTTCTTAGCTCTGCTTAAACTTAAGAGCCCCAGCAAGCGTACCTTGGCAGGAGGCTTCCCCGGGGGGGGGGGGGGGAGGGGAAAGTGTTGCAGGTAAACCCACAGCTGTGTTACAAACCACCCACCTCTGGCTACTAGCCCTGGAGAGGCTGAACACAGGGAGAGAGGCAGCATTATTTCTGAAAACGGGGAGGGAGAGCTTCTTCTAGGCAGAGAATATTTCTGTCTTTACTCTTGCATCAGTAAGAGTACCAGTGCACCAGTACGGAATCAGTACAGAGCACCAGTGCTTTATGAACATATGTAATAGTAACAAAGATGCTCATGATGCAAAACTATATCCATCATGAGAACTCCTTTCCCAAAGAGGAAAGCAACAAAGAAAATGCTGCCTTAGCGCAAGCATTGGTTTTACTGGGCTTGTGGTCGTGGTGTGGGGTTTTTGCTTTGTGTGTGTATGGTTTTGGTGGTGGTGGTGGTTTTTCCTTTTCTAGAGAATCTGTACACCTCCTACTGCTTAAATTACTCATGCACATGTTGGGAGTGGAGACTGTGCATTTGAAACAACTGAATCACAAGCATGCCTACCAAGTCAAACTTGGAGGGATGAGAGGGAAACTACATGCACTAGAGTCTTCAAGCTGCCTCCCACTAGGTCACCGGAAAAATCCATTCAGCCATTCTGATCGCTTTTAGGAACAAGTAAAATACAGACAAAAATACAGGGCAGTCAGGGGGGAACACATCTCGGACAAAGCAAGGCATATTTGGATAGGCTCAGACAGTTTCTGGTCTATTTTACCACTGCTTAAGAGATTTTGTGGAGGAGAATCATTTTTGTCTCCACCATCTGAGGAAGATGAAGAACATGGCTTCATTGCACAGACCAGCCTTGGTAGGACAGTAATACACAGGCTGCCAGAGAGGTAGCTCAAAAGTCTGCAACCTGTGCTCAACACAGAAAGTGTTCAAGAGATCAAATAATTCTTTTTCACCTCCAAATTCAAAATGGGAAGCAGAAGTGACTACAGATTTTCATTTAAAAAGCAGCCACCGTTCTGGTTCGTCGGTCATGACTTCTGTTCATGTGTACTTCAGGAAGCTCACAGTACCCTTGTACTTTGCTATACAAGTAGGAAACAAAGATCTTTCTGCTGTGCTCCTGTGTTGAATTACGGGGTCATTTTTCAAAGGCAGTTTCGAAGTGTACGGAGCTAGGAGTTGGACATGATCAGAAGTCCATAGATCTGTCTGCTGCTTTCAACACAGTCAACTACAAGGCGTGAGCAACTTGCCCGCAGAACCAAACAGGAGTCAATCTGAATCTCTCTCAGATGGTTCATCTCATTCCTCTCAGGAGGCGCAAAACAGGCAGCTGCTCCTCCTCACTAGGAGTGCTTGCCATAGCATCCCAACAGATTAGGCTCCATTCCCCATGAAGCTATACATTATTAATCTTATCTGAAGCAGACAGTGCTGACGCCCAGCTTCCTCAGTGTCTGGAAGAATACCAGCTGTCTCCAGCTCAGCCCGAGTAAATGGAGAGAATGTGTGCATGTATTAAGAGGAAATATTTCTTAAAACTTTGCAGGATTCAGAATCCTTCCCCTCTTCTTTTCCTTATGCACTATCACAGCAACTGCCTGGGATTCATACCCCACTCCATCTCTCTGCATGCCAGGTGCAACAGACTCCTTTTTGTGTCTTCTGTTTACAAGGCAACTGTGCCACTTCCTCTCAGACAAGGACCTGGCCCCAACAGCCCATCCACATCAAGAGGATGGGCTCAGACTCTTTTCAGTGGTGCTCAACGGCAGGACAAGGGGCAATGGGCACAAGGTGGAGCACAGGAAGTTCCGTCTGGGTGGGTGTCACTGTGGGGGTGACAGAGCCCTGGCACAGGCTGACCAGAGAGGTGTGGAGTCTCCTTCTCCAGAGATATTGAAATCCACCTGGACATGTTCCTGTCAACCTGCTCTGGGTGACCCTGCTGTAGCAGGGGGTTAGAATAGATGATCTGTAGAGGTCCCTTCCAACCCCTGCCACTCTGTAATTTGTTTGTGGACGGGTTTTTTTTTTTTTTTTTTTGGGGTTTTTTTTTTTTTTTTTTTTTTTTTTTTTTTTTTTTTTTTTTTTTTTTTTTTTTTTAAGAGGGATTGGTTACTCTAAGAGTGTCTTTATCAGAACAACAGGAGATGCCCAGGTTACACAGCCAATGGAAGATACAGCAGCACATCTCCCAAATCACAGGAATGGACACTGCAAAAAAAATCATTGTACAATTACTCAACAATTCCTTAGCCTTTACCTGTTAGAAGTCCTTCATGGGCTTGGTTCTAAGGCACAACAAGTGCCTTAAACCAAGTAACTTGGTTTATGAACAGTCACATCAAGACACACGTATCTTGCATATCTCATTCTCTCAAGAAAAATAGGCGTCTTTACTGTGTCAACATTACCTATGACGAAGAGCTATTTTTAAATAAAAGCCTTTCACTCTGGGGTAAAATGATTTCCAAACAGTTTTTGATCCCTTAAATCAGGGAGCAAGACTTTGCTAACAAGTGAGAAAGTGTTCTACAATTTGAAATGTTGCAGCTATGCTGATGAAAGATAATTCAAGCAACCTGAATGGCTCACACGCAGTCATTTTTACTGTAGAAATCAACACATCACATTCAGGTCTAATAAAACTACATTACTTGTTATTATGGAAAATACACTAATTCTACTCACTATTTCCCCCAGATTTACGGCATTAATAAATCCAGATTTGTGTCATTAATCTCTAGAATTAATGACTGACTACCAGTAAGAGTGCAGTAGGTGGTGATTAAAGCAACAGAAATGCCCCATAATACAGATGTTAATGCCTTTGTGTGGGGAGGCATTGTGTGATAAGTGAATATTAACTTCAAAGATCCAGCTCATTTAACACAGTTGGGCTCTCTGATAAAAGCTGAATTCTGAGCATGTTAGTGGAGTAACATGCTCCCAAGACATATTTTTTTTTTTTAAATCGGTAATTTAAATGAAAAAATATGGCCAAATAGTATTACCCTCACTCGCTTACATCATCAAAACAAGATTACATCATTACTTTTATTTTCTAAAGCTTGTTTTTGGCAAAGCAAGTCCTCTATTCTCTCAGGTACTGTTTAGAAAGCAAATCAGTAGATTAAGCCATTTACCTCCTCAAGTATTGTGTTCTTTACATTGCCATATTTACCACATAGCTTCAGGCATGGCAAATAAAAACTGTCTTAAATCTGTGACTGCCTTCGAGCTGTTTGACAGGGCTCTTTGTGCCTCTTGGAGTAGGTTGATAGTGTTGCAGCATGAAGTCCCAGGCTTAATCCTGAATATAAAGTACTTTAAAAAATAAAGATTTTCAAGTAGGAGGCTGAAACATATTACACATTCATACTCAAATTCCACAAAGCAAACTTATTCATCCACAAAGCAAACATATTCATATTTACCTGGCAAGTACATATGAGGGTGTTTGACTAGATCTGAAGTAATCCTATTTATCATTGTAGCAAAGGAAGACTAGATAAGCATGCATATCTCATCAAATTAGCTATAATATATAGGCTTCCCCACACTCATATCTGGGTTTGACCCTTAGAGTCATCTGTATATTTCTAACAACATACGTTCATTAAGCCTTTATCACAAGGCAATGACAATTAGCTTCCTCCACTAATTGATTTCCAGTTAGCCAGTGGACTTAAGAGTCTGATGTCTCACATACTAATGTAGAGAGTTGGAGCCAAGATTGCCTGTTTACAAAGGACAGAAAGCAATTTAAATATACACTAATAGAGAGAGTTTGATGTTAATTACATTAGACACAGTATTTGTCCAAGCAAAAGCACAGGGAGAGTACATTAAAAAACAAAACAAAAGCCCCAAAACTTGGCTGTTGAAAGAAAATGATGGTCAAATCTCTCATGTTAGAAATCTTGATAAAAGTTCAGAGCTTCTGCCAAGGTTATTGTCATCCTGAATATGTATTGGCTGTGCAGACTCTAGTCACAAGATTTAAAGAATAAAACAACATTTAGTTTTATATAGATCTGTTAATTCATATAAAATTAAACAAGCTGTTTGCTTTTTTATTGTTTTGTTTTGTTAAAACCAACCACCATCCAGCATGTGTTTAGAAGAATACACATCCTTCAGGAGTCTTTTAATCAACCATAGCAATTTGTAAACCCCTTTCAAAAATAAATATTTAGAGGTCATGTAAGCAATGAACTCAAAGAATGGCTTAGATCCAGGCATTGTGTAGACTGAATGATGTGATCCTCCAGACATTTTTTCTGCCCATGTGGTGCCATCAAAGAATTTTATTTTTTTTTTTAAACGACATAACAAAAATTAAGAGACACACATATGAGGAACTGAGAACTGTGAAATGAGATGGGGTAATGCAAGAGGGGTCATATGCCACCACTCAAACATGAGCCAGCAGAATGGAAGAAATGAGATAAGAAGAAAGGTCAGAGCAGCAATGGCAGCCAGGTCTTCTCTTCAAAAGAGCTTAAGAACAAAGCTCTCACTAGTTTGGTTAAGACTTTTACTAAACAACCTTTTTTAATTGCCCACTTGGACCCTGAGGTGCTTGAGGAAAACACTGTCACCCCAGCATTAAGTGTGGTTGGCAAAACGCTCTGCTCCACTAATTACCTTTTCTTGACCAAAGAACTTCCTGGGGATCAAGGAAAAGTGGAAGGAGAAGCAACACCTTGCTGTTGAGAAACGATCTCCCATCTCAGATCACAAGACGACTGTTTAGAAAAGTGTTTCCTCTGCTTCAGTTCAGCAAGAGCACATGAGACTGAGGTACTTTCTTCTGATTTTCACAGCCATGCAAAAGACCTTCTTCCCTGGCCTTGCCACCAACCAGACCAGGTCTCTGTACCAGTTTGCAGCAGTATACTTCATTGGGTTACTCTGCTAAATTAGTTGCAGATGCTTCTGTAGTAAACCTTTCCTTAGTCGTGTGCTTCAGAAAAAAATGAACTGGAAAAGTCTGCTTCATAGGCTTCGTATCAGCCACAAAAAATGCATGAAACCATGAAGTCAAGCCCAAACCCCCTGGAGAATTCTGGAGTATCACTGTCACATCTTAACTTTCCAACTTCATCCACTCAGCTGAAAGGATTGTTTAAAAGCAACATTTTTGGGGACAAAGAAAATCTCATTTTATTCTTCTCTCATTATTGAAGTGTGGCTGAAACTTTCTATTCTCAGAACAGCCAAAAATAAATAAATGTTAGGGAAATTTTAGCCTCAGAAGTGGAATTCTCGCAAGAACTTCTGAGAGGCTGAAGATGTGGGAAGGGAGACTATTACTTGCTCTTAGCTAGAACAGTTGCTAACATAATTATAAGGGCCACGTTTAATGTCCATTTCCACAAAAGGAGGTGACTAATTGATAAATAGCAGAGTAACTTATCACCACCTCTCTTCCTAGAACTGCCATACACCTGAATATCATCCATGAAAGCAGACTCCATGCTCAAGGGAATGCCACCTAAGGCCCTCCTGTAAACTCAAGCTCTGTTTCAGGCCCTGAGGTGCAGTTTCTCAACAGCGTGACACAGGCCATCGTGCTGGAAGTCAGTCTGTTTCTGGGAAATGCCACTGCACTTCCCTCCTGACTCAGAACAGTAAGATGATTTTCCTCAAATCACACACCAAGTTAACAGCCAAGCCAGGAACTGGCAAATCTCACTGACGTGGTAAAACATCAATAAGCCCACATGTGGCTTTTCTGCTTATTTATTGTACGTGTCTCTACATCTACTTACTTTTCACATGCTGATTATGCAAGACTGAGCTATGCTTTTCCCATACTTTGGAAGTGTTACATGTAACTGCTTGTTATCACTGAGTGAATTACCACCAGAGTGGGAACCATACCTTTGAATAGTCTTAATTTAATTAAAATCCCAAGCCTTTATGCTTGCAGTTACCATATTTCTCTTGGTTACTAGTAATATTGCCATATTTCTCTTACTTCTGAAAAGGCCTTCTGGTTAAATGGGACAAATCCCTCCCTTGCTTTACTAGTCATAAGGTAGCCTCTCCAAGTGTTCACTGTGCTGAAATCCACAAGGCTGAGTGACAAGGCAGACTCACAAAAAAAAAAAAAGAAAAAAAAAAAGAAAAAAAAAAAAAAAAGGAAAGGAACAAAACACCCCCTA
>KL254663.1:22358-43231 GCA_000699545.1 Podiceps cristatus | reverse complement strand
GAGAAGCTACTGTACTCCTCCTACTCCCTGCCTTGCAGGTGCAAGATCCCTGTTTCTCAGGACACTCTCAGCAACAACTTGTCCCACACAAAGCCCACAATGTGATTCCCACTGCCCATTCCCTTTGCTTTGCTTCTTAGGGAAACAGGGCTTATATGACCACAGTATCTGTCTGTGTATGTCTATGTTTGCCTGCTGATCCCAGAGTTTTTGTCTCAGCCCACAGTCATTTACACCAAGGTTTGACAAAGGGCTGGAGAAAGCAAATCCTTGCAAGTTCTTACAAGTTTTGTGAAAACAGACAGGGAGGTGATTCTATAATTATCCTTGCGGAAGGAGAGGCTGGCATGTGCAATCCCAGAGAGAGGGGAGAATCCCAGCAAATTCCACAACCATGGGAAAAATTTCAGCTGAGACAATCAACCACTGGACACAAATCTATAGGAAAGCAGGCATGTTCAGCCCCAGTGCTCAGAACTACTCGTTTGGCTAGGCAGGCACTGTAAAACATAGTAATTTGAATTATTTATTCCATTCTTTCTTCTAAGAAATCTTTCGCAGCACTGGAACAGGAGGGAGCAAACTGGTGGGTGACACACACATTTGCTAGCACAGAAAGGATCTCTGTAAAAGCAGATTTTGTATTTTCCAAATTAAGTAGAAAACAAAGACAGTGACAGGGAATATCAAGGGATCCTGTTTGGTTCTAAGCTTGTCTTTTCAAACACTTTGCATGCATGTACTTTCAAAGACAGAAAAGCACCCATTCTGAAACAAGCACCAGGGTAGAGCCAACATACATCTTTTGGGATAGCCGAGTTTATTTTCTCTGAGGCTTTATTTTCTGTATATCACAGCAGAGATATGTTACGAATATCTTGATCACACATCCTCAAACACCACTGGCCATCACTGCTTTAGTAAGGGGAGAAAGGGAAAGACTGACCCCCATTATCACCCCTATTCCTGTCCTGCCCCTTAATTGCCTGTGTCCAGTTCAGTCGCAAGAAACCAACCTGGCAATGACTCTTGCTGTTTACCACTAAGCTTGCTCGTGACAATCCACGGCAGTCACAGAGCAAATGCAATCCACTCACCTGGCAGATCTGCAGGCACTTCTGGGAAGCAGCCAGTGACCTTTTCAGCCAGCAGAAACTACAGCAGGAAGACAGCGCTTGAACAAACCTTATCATGTAACAAAAAACTTCCCCACTGGCATAATTATGCAAGGGGAGACTATTTCCCACCGACAGTTTACTATACGAGGATGTAGCCTCAGTACAAAAGGGCACATTAACTTCCAGGCTGAAGCAGTTGTGACAGCCCACAACATGCATGCTTTTCTGTCCCTCAAGGAGTTCAGACCTGACCAGGCACATATCACACTGCCCACCACAGCAGTACTCGACTTCAAGAACCAGGTATTTAACAACGTAGACAGCCCTTAGAATACAGACAGCGTACTACAGAGAAGAGCAGACTAAGATACATGGCTGCACTGCCCAGGTCTCACTGGTTAGTGAGAACTGAGTTTTGCCAGACTTTCTCTTGAACCTTCACCCTCCCAGAAACTGAACAGACAGTATGGCAGAGCTATGGACAACCTACAACTCTGTCCACTTACCTCAACTGCATCAAGTCTTGCTACCTAATACCACCACCCTCTCTCCACCCACCAACAGCTTCCTTTCTTTCCCCCCATGAAACTTGAATACTATTTTTCACAAATAGAAATGACCAACAGTGGCAGAATTCTTACATCACTTTTTTTATTTTAAAAAGCTTTCATTTTTCACCAAATATATCTCTATCTACTCCAACCCTTCATGATGTAATTTCTATCTATAAATACCATAATGGGATTTATTCAATTTATTTTCTAGTTTCCCAGGTGATGACATGACAGACCTTCAACCTGGCCTTGTGCAATCAGCACAAGAGAGGTCAGTGAATTGGCAATAACAAAGTATTTGCAAGCCAGCAGCAGGGAGAGGGAGTTCAGATATTCAATGATAATATACTAGCACAAATGCATGCTTCCCTCCTCAAAGACCAGCAGGAGAAAAAGCTTTACGAGCAGATCCTTCACACCGTAATCTCCTATGCTGTTTTGATCTGGTTATTTCAGCACAGTTTGATTTGCTTGCCTTCATCTGCAGCTAAGCTGCAACAGAGACAAATACCTGGTGTCTGAAGTCTAGAGAGAGGACCAAAATGCAACAGTGCCTACACCTCTGTGAAACCTGTACTAGAGAATCAGGCAAAGACATCAGTTTCATCTTTTTGCCCTGGTTTTCTTTTGCTTTTGCACTCCCCAAGTTGATAGCCGCTTCTCATTTTAGGAGTTTGGATGAACAGGCACTTCTTGCCATGCCGGGCTTCGGGCATACCTGCCACCACCAAAACAGGCACTGCGCGCCTCTTCTGTGGCACTCAATGGAAAAATCACAGCATGGTTCTTCTACCAGGGCTGGGTCGTGATGCAGCTGGGCTGCAGAGGACTCCTGAGCAAGTCAGATCCCGGATGTGAGAAGTGGGCCAGAAAGTCTCATTTGTGTGAGGCAAGAGGATGGGAGAATGCTTCTCCCCAGTAATACTGAGAACTTGAAAAGGCTGGAGTTTGGCATAGCAAAACGCACAGGCTGCAACATTTTCTTCTAAAATCCTTCCTCTATATTCATTAACTCCTGCATAGTAACGTGAGAGTCCTGAGTGGGAAGCTCAACAAAACATACTTCTCTTTGCCCAGAAGAGCCTGGTTAGCTCACCAGGACATTGGAATCTACGTGGAACAAAAAAGCAGCAAAATATTTTTAAAACTTCGATTTAAATCCAGACCAGTTCTTCCTTCTCAGGAAGGCCCCGTATAGCTGCTCCTGTTAGTGAGGCGCTGGAAGGGGTGATATTTCACGCCCATTCTTCAGCAATGCTCCAAAACCCCTGGCTATGAAGCAAGCCTGCCAATCAGCCACCTTGCTCTGCTTGCACGCAAACCCAAGCTTAGTAACCTGAGGAGTCATTAGCAACTCAACACTCACCGCAATTTCACATCGCGGTCTGACCAAGTGGCACAAGCACTTAACCACAGCCTTTAACAACAGCACACTGCGCACACTAATCCCTCCTTGATATTTCATGTCAGCTCCCACTGTGAATCAGCACAGACGGAAACGGATTTTGGCTTAACAAGCTGACTAAATTGCACTGGCACTTTTTGGAGTGAGGAAGATTACCATTCCTACCTAAATTACACCATGATCCTGACTGCAGTCCACCAGCCTCCTCCAAATGGTGCCCTACCAGAGCTAATGTGCAGCCACGGGTGTTGCAACTGGGACTGCCTGAAAGGCTCCACGGTTCCTTTCGGGGGGTGGGGTGGGGGATGACACACACACAACACCAAGAGGTCAGGTGATGTCATTTACACATTACCGGACTCTGATGAGCAAACTTGCTGGCAGCCAAACACACACAACAGTGACACTTTAAAAGAAGTGTTCAGGACATGGTTTTCATTACCACAGTCAATCCAAAACCACCATCACCATCTCCACCTTATCCACTGTGCAACAGACATTAACAAGCTAAAGTGATAGCAACAGGTGCAAAAAGGTAGAACTTCACAAGTATAAAAATCAGTTCAAATAAAGTTTAAAAAAAAAAAATCAAAAAAGAAAAAAAAAATCAAAAAGCCAACAACCAAAGCCAACAACCATTCCAATATTTTTTTCCTCCAAAAAAAGAATGCATTTTTTCCTTACGTATTCTGATTCCCTCTGCACCTTCTTTGCTTTGAAAATAATGACAGCAGAAATGGATAGTTGAACAAATCAGAACTTCAGTAACACGCCACAAAGCATTTACTTACAATATTAGGCATTGATATTGCAGGTTGATAACACTAAATGTGCTCAGAACTGTTGTGATCTTGCATGATCAAAACCTAACAGCACCAAATTTCTCCGATCTCCAGTGGGTGAGGAGAATGAAAGAAGTTCAAAGGCCTCAGGTCCAGAGTGAGATGATGCCCTGAAGCAGTGTGGCACAGAAATGTGTGCAGCCAACAGGGTGCAGGAAAACAATTCATTTGACTTCCCCATCCAGAAAGGCCAGGCACTTTGAGAGGTACACATGGCATTTACAGCTGGCTGGACAGAGGCAGCTGTGGGTGACATCTGTTCAAAGCAAGGCTCCTACTTCACTCATCTAGATTAGAAGTAAGTCCTTTAACCATCGTATTTAAGACCAAAGCTTTTGGACGGATGATTGTTCTTGATGGGTATGCCAGCAAACTAATGGCTCTGCCAACACTGAAGAAGTCAGTTATCTGAAGACAAGACACTGCACACCGTGTCATTTCTAAAACGAAGTCAGTTATTTCCTTCCAACTGGCCAATAGCAATAAGAAAAGTATTCAAGAGAAAAAATAAGGGATTAGCTGTTAAATTAGACAGTGTGATTTTTTTTTTTTTTAAATTACTGTTACTATTTTTAATTGCAAAGGGAGTAAGAACACATTTGCCTAGTGACAATGCAATTTATGTAATCTATTATTCAGTATTATGTTAAATCAATATTCTGCAAAACATTAACCTCCATCCCAGGTTCATGCCTCTATCCCACCCCCCAAAAACCCCACTATATTTAATCCCCAAGTTTATAAAGCAGACAACATAAACACTCTAGGGAATTACTAGCACAGTACTCTTGAAATCTCTAAGGAAACTCCTGCTGGGATAATATTTAAGACTTTAGTCCCCAAAGCAACATTTCTCAAATGACCTCAAGCCTAAAGCTACCTAAGTTGCATCAAAGCTGCTCAGACATGTTGTTGCTGGCATCAGCTCAAGTTCTTTTAAAATACAGTTAAGATGTGCAATAAATAGAGAACAATGAAGTGAGCACATGAGAAAGATTTTTAAAAGTTAACTATCAGAAAAAGAAAGGCAGATCTTGCATATAAACATGAACAATCATTTTAAAGGGTGCTTGAGTGCCCTCCTCCCTTCGAACTTGCTCAGCCATTGTGATCTTCAAAGTACTGCATGCCTTACCCTTCAGCTGTGTTAAGATGCTATTGATCAAGGACCAAGATACACGTTAATATGTAAGCTGCCAGAGGTGTTTGAAATTCCATCTGATCCTCATCAAGGGAAAAAAATTCCTCACCCTCATTACAGAGTGTAAAAAGTTACCAAATGCCCTGAGCGGGATGGCTGCCTCTCTGGAATAACGCCTTCTCCCCACTGCAACACCATCAGCTCCAGGTGAACCATATGGGTTCTCCATGCTATCCCCACCTTTCAATAGTGGCTTTGAACCAAGAATGTTACTATTGAAGAACAAGGGCGGAAGGGCTGAATCCCAAGATAAGTAAGTGGCACGGCTGACCTCATAAGCTGTTCCCTAGGGCATACCATTGGGATCGCATGAGGTTCCTGGAAACAGTATATGAAAAACAGACATTGAGATTTTACCATTCATAGACAGGTGGAATTAAACACACTTATTATTCAAAGAAATTTAAAACACAAAAGCCTCATACAAATCATGCTGGGGTTAAAGCAGTACTTAGATTCAATAAGGGAACACAGCAGGAACAGGTCATGGCAAAATCCACACTTGTAGTGTACGCAAATATGCATGCTTGTGAAGGTATAGAGAGAACCACAGATGCAGCTCTCCAATGCTTGTCAAGAAACATGGCCATTACATTAGAAAAATAAGAATTACAGAAGCACTTTGCTTGGTTCAGATCCCCTCCCAGTGAAGTTAATAGAAAAAATAACAAAAACCTCCAAAACAAACAACCCACTATGGTGGAAAGAAAATCAAGTTACTGATGAGTATATCTGAAAATTCTCCCCATCCCATTCTGCTGAGAGCAAGCTGTGTGAGCTGTCAAGCATTTCAGCTTTTGTCCACTTTGAGGTCCATCCCATGCAGATGAGCCTTCCCTGAGTTTCTCCCTTTACACATGGAAGAAATCTATTATAAATATTTAAAGTATGCGCTTTAAAAATTCTTTAATAACAAAGATTACCCTTCTAGTCTAACATGCCACAGACTTCTAGGGGAAATGAACTAGAAAACAAAAGGTTTAAGAAACATCAACAATACATAAAAAAAGCAGAAGATACATATGATGGACCTAAAATTCAATGTCTGTCACTGCGTCAAGCCAGAACCCTATATTCAAATTTCTTCACTTTTTTTCTACTGTGATGACCTCAAGAACAAGTATCTCTAGACCTTAAAACAACAGCACCTCAGCTGCCTATGTTGCAGCATTAGGACCTATAGTTGGAGGCATCTGGCATTGTTCTTGTTTCATATACTCCATGACAAGCTCATGTAGACTGCACTGACAATTCATAACAGAAACGAGTCCTGTATTGGTCCCCTGACACCTATAGTCAGTCTTAAGACCAAGTAAAACCAGAACAATGATACTGAACTAGGAGAACGCCACAGAGCAATTATCTCATGGAAAATACTTTAGAGAGCTTTTTTAATTCGCTTGGGTTAAAGAGGTTTAGAGTGACCCCCTAAAATTTTATTTCTTTTTCCATTAAGTTCCAAGTTGTTCTGAGCAGCTGAGGAAGAATGAACACTCACTCAATACTCTGATCTCAACATTTTTGTATTTTCTTCCCTTAGAGGTAAATTAATTACTAAGGAAGAAATAATTTTAAAAGTACAACACTAGTGCTTATATAGCGTCTTTTATCAGCAGAACTCAAAGAACTGCATATACTTTTTAATGCAGTTATCAACCACAAATCCAGAAAACTGGGCTTGCAACTACTCAATCTTTCACAAAAGATACAGTTTTTGGCAAAACACCTTTTGGTTTTTCAGTACTAAAAAGCTATAGTGTTTAGGACTACAGGAAGATAAAGAAAAACAGCTTTTGATCAATTCTATTTCATGCAGCCAAAATCTCACTCCCAACTAATAAGAAAAAATTCTCTTGATGTAGCCAAGCTCCATTACACTGAGATCTGGGTATTACCCTGGTGCTGGGACCACATGATTCATAAAAGTCTGGAATTCTATCAAAAAGTCCACGTGACACAAAAGTCTCAAGTGACAGGTATACCACCAGGGCACTGAGAACCTCTCAGCTCTGAGCCCACACATTACAAAATGTAAGCATCTACATCAGGCTCTGCAAGAGAACAGACATACCTCAGTGCATCCCAAGGCCAACTCGCTGCTCTGTCCCCCTGGCTTTATAATTCTACATAGAACTGAAATAAACCCAGCTAAAGGCAGTGTTCTGAAAACTCAATGTACTAAAAAATTATTGTATTTATATGTTCCCATGTCCTAAGAGACAGGCATAAAACATGACAAAAATATTAGCAATTAGGTTTTAGGGACTGTGATCTCACAGATGAGAACAGAACAATTTCAACTGAAGTCAATGGAATTATACCCACTGACATGAGGTCACAACACAGCACTCAAAAAATACCTTAAAACTTAAAATCCCCAGATGCAATGTCTGTGGCCAACGTCTGTATTAGCCACATGTGTATTATTCTGAAAGGAGGTTTCAATTATTTTTATAGTGAGATAATGTTCCCGTGACGATCTTAAAGCCTTAGTAACATTAACAATTAAATTTCATTCTTGAGAAGACAATAGCAAACATCCGCAACTTTGAATCTATACAAGAATTAGCAATTTTTCCATTTTCTTCATGAGAACAGTGACTTTTCCTCAATACCATAAAGCTACTGACAAGCTACATGCAGGAATTTGAAAGGAAAGCAGGGGGAAGTCTTCTCTGAGGCCAAGTGCAAACTGGAAGTTTTACATTTTGCCAGTTGCAAGAAAAATGGGAAACAAAACCCTTCATTTTGTAATAAAGTATCAGCTAACGTACTTAGCAGAAGGAAACCCATTCTTCACCAGCCAAATCTCACTTTCAGTCAGTGAACTAAAAATATATCTGCAGAGGTTTGTTAGTGCAGTTGACCTTAAAATTTGGAACTAACTTCCTTCCAGATGCAAAATAGCTCAAAATTATGCATTTTCAAGGAAGGATCCAAAGGCCCCTTTACCATCTATTCCCTGCAGAAGTTAATCATCAAGCATCGGTGAACACAACCAATCCTAGAGACTAAGGAAACACTGTTATTCCCACTTTGGGATAGAAAATTGAGCAATTGGTCTCTTCTGTGTTTTCTATGACATACTTTACAGCATTGCTATACAAGGTTTAGCACACAACACAATGCCACCACTGACCTTTCCCAGTGCTGCTCTCCTATGTTTGGTCCTAAACTAATCAGAGAAAATAAAATAGCACAGTCATCAGGGCTGTGAGCAAATATAGGTTCTTCTTTTCTCCTTCCCTCGACACTTTTGTTAAGACAAAAAAAAAAAAAAAAAGGAAAGAAGAACAGAGACTACACATACTTATGAGAAGCACAGAAAAGGTAACTTGAAGGTGGCTATATGACAAAGCTACCTAAAGCTTTGGCTTGTTTGCCAAAGGAAAAACAGGGAGCTGGGGAGCTGACGTACCTTAACAAGCAACATCACTACAGGTCAAGCCAAGTGTTCACCTCAGCCAGTTAATCCAAATTATGATTTGATTTGTCTGTGCTAGAAATCAAAGAAGAGAGTTTTCTTTTTTTTTTTTTTTTTAAAAAAAAAATTAAAAAAAAATGGTTACTGTCCCATAACTAAGGATTCCTTGTAACGTGTCACCTTAATGCTTTTTATGCCATGGCTGTGTGTGGGAATGGTCACTCAGGCCCAGTTCCTCTCAGGACTGGCAGCAGCATCTCCCCATGTGAACACCTCTGAGCTGAGCCAGGGATATATAAAGGCCTTCTTAAAACAGAAATGCAGATTACTCCATATTCTTCTACAGCTTAAATCCCTTGGGGGCAGGCAGCGAAAACACCTTCTACCAGCAGTGTGGGAGTCCTTCAGGTAAGGATGGAAAGACCTGAGAAGAGGGGAAGGGAGCAAAAGACAGCAGCTTCATTTCCTGACCTGACATGGAACTTGACACGCACTTAAAGGAAGTTAATCCGGGAGAAATGCTGCATCTGGGAAAATGTCTGTGTATCAGGAACATGGCACTGAGAGCGCTCTTCAGTAATTACAGTCTCAGCCTCTTCCAATTTACTTCTTAGCAGAAGGGATAGCCCATCAAAAACATAATCCTCTGCAAATCAGTAGGGAGCAGGTAGCCTCGCACACTTTTTTAAATAAAAACTCTCAAGACTCAATAAAGGTGACAATTATCCCATTCCTCTCAGAAAGTGTCACCAGATCATTCAGAAACTTAACTATAACCCACAGTTATAGACACAGAGAAACAGACAGTATAATACAGATCCAGAAAAACAAATACCCTTTTAGATGTGGGGCTGAAGTGACCTCAAAACGAACCTCTTCCAAATTAAAGAGGCACCCTTCTGAAATCCCAGTTGTAACTCTAGGACCCCTGGGTGACAGGGATACTTGTGAGACACATGAAAACCAATAAGCTGAGGACACCAAATGAAACTCACCAAGAACAGGAATTTAAAGCAGTCTGCAGGACAGTAGTTTACCAAGAACAGGATGTCTTTGGGACTGCAAAGAGCCCAGCTTACATGCAGGGCACAGGTGCTCTGGCCAGTGGAGTCAGAGAGACAGGCAGAGCTGGACAGGCTCCCACCTGCAGCAAGGCAAGAGTCCCTCTTCAAACACTTCAAAATGGTCACAGTGAACACAAACCCTCCCCAACTTGTGCCAACTGAGCACAAGATGGACTTTAAAAAGCTTAAGGTACAAAAGACCAGGAATGCAGATATATGGGATGGTCTACAGGGAACACAATGTCTGCTTCAAAAAAACACCTTACTCACTTCTAGTCAATAAGGTGGAAAATACAGCTTTTGCTCTGCTGCTTCTGAGGAGGGAGCCATTGCAAAGCTCTAAATTGGCCTCAGTGGGGATCCCCTCCTTAGTCATGGTTCACTATGAACTAGAGATACTTTCTGTGAATGGCCAAACCAGAGTCATGAAACAGACTTTTATGTGAAGCAATCCCCTGCCACAACATAGATGCTATCAGCCGTTGTCATCATCCTGCATTTTCTTATGTGAGTGAAGACGTTCAGTCCGACTGCTTATGTGTCAAACAGAGGGAAAAGGCCTGCTAAGAAGGAACCTTTGGAACGTTTCTTGGCAATGCACTCTGGCCCTGGGCTCTAAATACTGACACACACCACATGTGAGCAGATTATGCTCTTCACCCAGCAAACAAGGAGGTGCATCTCAGCAAGGAATGGAGTTCTCATAGCTTACATATGGGTACAACTCCATCCAGTAAGAAACATGAGGCTGAAAACTGGGCTGTCCCACAGCAACAGAAATTAAAAACTACAAAGATGATGCAAAAAAGTTAAAATTCACAAAAGAAGAGATGGAAATTAGAAAGGCTTGAGTAACTTCAAGTAAAAAGCAACAAATCCCAGAGGAGCTCTGGCTTGCCAAGAGAAGAGAAGCAGCTGAGTGCGCGAGGGCAAGCGCCATCCGCTCCAGCTGCCTACATGCAGAACGGACGGAGGAGGAAGGTGGTGCACAAGATCCCCCTCTGTAGGCACCGCTAGGTCTGAAGCTTCTCCAGCTCCAACGGCAGCACGAACACAAATCAAGGGAGAACATACATACAGAGAGCACGCTTTCCCCCTACTAGATGTAGATCACAGTTGCAGCTGTTTGATTCTTACCAAATTTAAGAGACTAGCCAGTCTATTAGAACAAATTCCTATGACGAGCTGATTTTACGTTACCATGATGTAGTGATCGTATATTGTCAAGGATCAAGAGTACCAGCAGGATTCTGCACACACAGGAACACTAAGGGATAAAACTTCTACAACTTTTCTTCTCGACTGACCTTGAACATTAATCCAACATAAACTGTGTTTACAGATACAACACTCCAGATCTGTTGTACAGATACAACAGATACAAGTACACATGTATAATAATCTAGCAGATTATACTCTGTTCTGTGGTTCATTTCTTCTTCAGAGAATTCACAAGTTTGGATTTTTTGTGTAACTTCAGTATAGCTTGTGAGCAGTTCGAGTCCCTCCAGTTTTGGGGTATGTTTGTACAGTTGGGCAAAAGAAACTGATGTAAAGTGGGCACATATTTTTAAATGAAAAGAAAATGCATGATGACCTACCCTTGATTCTCTAAAGAATTCCCCAAGCCGTTCTGATACGTGGAGGTATATATAAAACCATTAGGAAGCAACAGTTTCATCCCAGGACCATGAACAACACTTTTCTTTTACTGGTGTGGGGGTAAGGAACAGGGAGAGTTACAAATCATACAGTCATTAGGAATATGAGACATCTCAAAGATAAACTGAAAATAGATGGAGTAAACATTTCTATAGCCACAAACAAAAGAACCGAGTATGGTTATGTAGAAATGAAGCATCAATACAGCTATTACTCTGCATCAGTACTGAGCAACTTGGTTTCGTTATGCCATGTTTAATTCAGAAGAGTAAGACAGTCCCTCCATCTGAAAAATTTAATCCAATACAAATCAAAATCCAAAGCAAGTAAATGTAGCAACCAATTTAAAAGACAGTCTAAAAAAAAAACCCAGAGAAATGGATGTTTGTCTTATATGAGCCACAGAAATATAGTTTGATGGTTTTTGCTTAATTGCTTAATTTTTAGGCCAAGCCTTGTTTGCACATTTGTTTCATTCAAACTACAAATGAGGAAAAATATATCCAGGCTACAACAATCTTGGCTATAGTTAACTTTTATTTGTAACAAGGCTGTTTTACTCTACTTTTAACTTTCTTTTGAACTCCGGTTCCTTAAAATGCCTTTGCAATAAAAAAAAGATGGTAAAGTTTGCAGAGTGACTTGAGTTGACTTCCACCTTACATGTAAACAGGAGCTCTTCACAGCTGGCTCACAGTAACACCCTCCAATCACTCCTTGGCAACAGCTGTAGAGATTCACCACTGCCAGATAGCCATGAAGAAACAAGAGTTGGGGTGGAAAAAGACTACAGACTAATTGTGGGTTTTGGTTCTTGTGTGTGTTGTGGGGTTTTTTTGTGTGGGCTGTGGGTTTTTTGGGGTTTTGTTTGTTTGTTTTTTGGGTTTTTTCCCCCCTATTTTACATTCAGAGATGACAAAGAGATATAGTTCATTATGCAAAAGACACCTGCTTTGTTGTAGCTGAAGTTCCTGTTACACTACATTGACATGGCTGCAGAGAAGTAAGCACAAGAGCAATAAATTACATTCCTAAGGAAGCAGCAGCTACCTAAAGAAATGAACTAGTAGGTTGATAACATCTTGCACTGCCATGCCAGGAGTTTTAGGTCACGAAGTCAGGCAAGTAGGTACGGAATTGGGTAAGCAAACATCTTGTTTAGACTTCAAAAGCTCAAGTTACATGATATTTCACAAACTTTTTCCTAGTGTGACATTTTAGTTGGTTCCCCTAGTTAGATGGCTCCAGGATCAATCAGTAATACTGTAAAGGAACCAAACTGCCATCCTGTTAGGAAGGATGCTAAAGACATGGGAGGAACACCCACAAAAACAGTAAAGGCAGGCCTATCTTCATAGGCTTGCAATTGTAATGCTCTGCATCCCTGTGTGATCTATTTTAAAACCAATCAGGTTCATGTTTTCTCCCAAGTCTCTCACCCTGAATCTGCCAACTTTTCTCATCCTTCAGCTGATCCTGATCATTCATATCTCTCTCACACCTCATCCCCATTTGCTCGGCTAGCCTACTGGGGGTCTTTACTGTGCCTTTGACTTACAAAGGAATTTTTCTGTTAGTGCCAAGAAATCCTAACCAAAGTCTTCAAAAAAGGCCGATACATATGCTTATAGCTAAATACATCTAAAAATTGAACCAATACAGCAATTAGATAATTACATTTTCTTACAGTGATTTTAATAATTTTGTGTTTTAAAAGTAAAGACAGTCAACTATAGCATGGGAAAATATTTAATGTGGTTTTCCAAAGCACAGCATTTCTGAAGCTCTGCCAGTCATGTAGTAGACTGAACACAGAATTATGAAATATTCTCATGTGTAACCTGTATTATAGAGTCACCGTGGTTATTTAAAGCCTTGTGAGATTCACTTATAATTCTAGGTAAAGTACGTTTCTTAAAATATTTCACTGGCAACTGTCCAAAGCTGCATTCCAAAAACTGAAGTGCAAATTTCACAGCCTCTAGCCCTGGCAATTCACATCCTATAAAACAATCAGAAACTTTTATCTTTTGTAAAATAGCTAGGATCCCATGTCTTTGCAGACAGTCTTTATATTTTCTTCCCTAAACAATAAAAATATCACAAGAGCTGCTAGTAGGTTGGAAGGAGGTCAACAAAACTTTTTATTTCCTTTCTTTTAAACTCCCTGGGGAGTCCAGTGATCAAAACTTAGCAAAGTGCATAACTATGTTGTGTAACAGGGTTGTTAGATCTGTTGGCTTCAAACTAAGAAGACTATAAAACAAAATTCCTATTATGGATATTTCTTGATGTTTGGTGGTCTGTCATGCATTCCCACTACAGATAGTCATTTTTGTCCTCTTGCTATTAAGGTCTCTGATTAAAGACCATTGCTGCAATACTTCCACGAAATTATAGTAATTTTGGAATTTTACTTTTGGAAAAAATGTAACAATAATTAACATGTCTATCAATTCTGCTCTCTTAATTAATGCCAAAAGTGGAAAGGCTGAATTATTAACCATTTGTTTGCTTTGGCTATCACATTGACAGAATATCTGACCCACTTCTAGCATTTCAGCAACATCAGAAGCCAGAGTCTTCCTCTAATTCTGCCCACAAAGACCTGTCTGAATGGAAAATGCAGATGCACAAGAAATACCCGAGATAAAGATGTGTCCTTCCTAGAAGCATCTGAACTAACATTTCACTGCTGATGCACATAAAGGGAAAGCAGACAAATTTGAAGCATATTTTGTATTTACTCTTAAGCAATTCTTGGGTGAAGCTTAATAAGCTGGTTTTGATCTACAAAGTTCCCTGTCCTAAACATGTAAGGAATGCCATGCCTTTCTTCTTCTGTTAGGATGGTCTGAGACTTCCATCAGTAGAGACAATCATTCCGAAGCTTTCCTTATCAAATGCTAAATCTCTTTGGAGGGCTTTTATGTACAGTAACCCACCACTGTGGATTATAGCAAATGGTTTTGAAGCTTCACTGGTGTGACTGAAAGAAGAATCCAGCCCAAGTGCCATAAATACCATACGCCAAATCTTAGTCACGCAGAATTAAATGGCAAACTTCTTACTGATTTTGTAGAATCCAGAATTTAGTTCCTAGTTACAGAAACTTGCCCATTACAAAACAAAAAAGGAATCTGACATTAGACTTCCTTAATATATATATATCAAGGTAAAGGATTTTGCTATATTTTTGCAAGCATCTAATGCTGAAAATATCCTTCCAAAATTAAAATTTCACACCCTTTAGTATTTCTTACAAAGTATTCCACTTTCCCACTCTCCTGGTACTTAACAAGCAGGTTTTAACATCATAAAACTATACCACATATAAAATTCATCACATAAAGCAGAGTTCTCTCAAAGAAGCTGAAATCAGAAATTCTGTGGAGAGTTTAGTAGATTTTCCTCTAAACAGCTCAGTCAGTCTTTCTCAAAATGTAAATCAGCAAGCAGCGCTTTAGTTCTACACATACAATTTGAATATTATTTTCTTAACTCCTCAGAGAAAATACTGATACCTAACAAGCTTTATTAAATACCAGACCAAAAAAGAAAAAAACTCCAACAAACAAAAAACCCCCAACAAAAACAATAAATCCAACACACACACCCCCCCAACAAGAACTGCATTTGCTTTTGCATGGAAAAACGAGGAAACAATATTCTCAAAAAAAGTTACAACTGAAGGAAGAAATCTTGAGTGCTTACATGTCTGCTGAATTATGAACTATATATTCTCCAGCTTATCTGACATGGCTCCATGAATGTGTCTCTCTGCCCCCAGTAGGAACAGTTAGAGAGCTTTTAAAAGTCTCTGAGGACAGTTTAAAATGAATCAAAAATGTAGAACCATGAACCAAGAAAAGCCTCAAATAAAGTCTCTGATACACATGGGAAGATCTGAGTTTAATCTCACAAAAGACTGATTTTAAAGCACAGACAGTAATTTATTAACTATGAAAATGTTTGACTGGTCTAGACATTACCCAAGGACCTCTTCATTCCTAAATGCCATATTTTATCAAATGTTCTGTTTAAAAATAACCCAACCCACAAAAACACTGTGTGTTTTCCACTGAGGAGAAAGCAGCAGAAAAGCATCCTTTTTCAAAACTGATGGTAAACATACTCTACGCCATCTGTGCAGGACAGGTTTTCAGACAACACTGTAAGAGAAGCAGCATCTCTGAAGCTGGTACCCCAGAATCAGAGGCAGTGCAAATGGGGGCAAACTGTAATCTGCATTCACCAAGGACAGTGATAACAAAACAGAAATACTAATTTCTTAGAAAGACTTCTGGTTTCCCTTTCAAGCCCAGAAAGCATTCAGTCAGCACAGCCCAGTACTTGCTACTGCTGCCCTCATTCTTCAGGCACAGAAGTAGCCATATCCACATCCATATCATAACCTTGCAGCTAACAGAAGCTAGCCAGCAAGTACCTTGTCCTGGCCACCAAAAGTAAGAGGAAAGCAGCTGGCTAGTCAGAGGAGACGACAGAGAAAAGCTGTCCACAGCGAAATGTAGATGATACAAGAGAGGAAAAAGTCGCTCTGACAGCAGCTGCTTCCTGCTCACTGTGTGAGCTTCACTCCCCAGATTTTTTTGAGTCAAGCGCTAAATAGAGCGGGACTGAATAAAGACACATGTGTTGCAAGTCTTTTTTTAATGTTCAGGAAAACAGTGGATCCTGAGAGATGTGAAAAGAACTTGCTGTGGGGCACCACAGTGCGGTTTGAGGATGCAGACTGGAGAGCAGCATCTCTGTAGCTCCCACCCCGCAACCACTGTAGATGCCTGCAGCAGCTCTGAGCTAATGGCCAGCCACCAGCCCCCGATCCAGTCTACAACCACCCATGGTGCATGAAGGTAAACCTTCATGTCCTTATCAAGTTACTGGCCTCAACAAACTCCAAAAAGAAGAGGGATCAGGAAAGCAAGTGGTATCTGAACCCCCCCAAAAAACCTCAATTTGACTTCTATGTAACTTAGGCAAACCATGAGAAGCCCACAGCATAGCATTTCTTCTTTAGGTTAGACCCAAATAAAATCAGCAACGGAAATCTCTGCTGAGATCATCAGCCTCAGTAAACCTGCATGCAACTTGCCTGCCTGTAATTGCTGGACACAGGTTTTAGATCAAACCACACTTCATCCTCAAGTTATACTGACCTGAACAGTGACACGCAATGCTTGTTTCTCCAGGCTGGTTACTGCAAACGTGGCTCAGAGTAGGCTAGAAGATGGTCAAGTAATGCTCATGTGCCTTTTTGCGAAACCGAGCTGGCTCTGCTATTTTTTAATTTGTCAAAGGTGAACAGGGAAGGTGAAAGGTGTAAGACACAGAAGGGAATAAACCAGACACTCTCAAATTACCAGCTGAAAAAAACAGCTGACAGGAGAGGGAGTAGGCCTTTCATAATCTAGTGAAAATGCCATGTCAGCTAGGACATGTACATTTGTCATGTTTCTATGAAATCTGCTCAGTCTGTACATCAGGTACGAACTCGAAGAAGCTGAAGACAGACAAATTTGACGACTTTCCTCATCACCTCCACAACCCTATTGCCTTCAAGTGAGTGCAAAAACACAAGATGTCCCTGACATCCAAATCTGACCCTTGTTAACTAACACCTCTTATGCTACACTGATCAGCTCAGCAAGCTCTTTTCACTCAAATGCTGCAGGGTTGGTGGAGCAGTGGAGGAAATAAAAAAAGAGTCTGGCTGTAGTCTGCAAAGAAACTGCAACCATAGCAGCATTTTACTTGATATTGCTTCATTTTATTAAATTTATTTTTCAAGGGCTAAGTACTCTTCTTTAGAGGAAATCTAACCTCACTACTTTCCATGTGGCACTCTCAAAATCTAAACTAGTGGTTAGTTCTCCTGATTTTGACTATGTTAAAGTGCATTTGATAATAAAGCCTATGAACTGTAAATTCTGTTTACAACCACCAACTGGTGGTCATCTTGTTGAGCAGGTCACCTTCTTGTATTGAAAAACTCAAAGCTCAAACATAGAACGAAAATTCCTAAATTCCTGCATGTGGCTGTAATTTCCTCAAAAGGCCTCATATGCATCCACAAAATACAAACAATCCTATTACTATTGTTACAGAATTTATGAATATGATTTTATTATGGATTTTTGAATAGTTATATGCTTCCAAGAGAAGCAAACATTTAATTTGACACTTCTTTTTACGGCTTTTCCAGCAAAAAACAGAACACTTGACTATAGACCCTGAAAACTGAGTTGTTCTATTTCAGAGCCCATCTCTCTCTCTTTTGGAGAGAAAACTAACATCAAATGTACACTAAAACCAAATGAACCTCTAGTGGGTTTATAATTTCTCAGGTTTCAACACACTGAAGGCAGAAGAGTTCAGGTAGAATATGAAGTAGTAGTTCAGGACTTGCCCCAGTCAGATGTACTGCGTGGTTTAATTTTGATACTAGTCAGATTTCACAAAAGCCCAGAATTGCCTCAAGTCAACTCCTAATTATGCAGGCAAATTAGGAAAAGATGACCAAAAAAGATTAAAACATATGTAAAATTAGGTTAAAGCACACACATGCCACATTAATAATCTTTGAAAAAAAGAGTGACTAGATTTCCGTAAGAAGCAGCTGCAGGTTAAGGAGCAGTGGGCACTGTAACTAGATCAACCCTTACTCTGCACTGGTACTTTTCACAACAATGTCAAATTGACATTTGCCCAACACCAGAGGGTGTTGGGCAAAACTCTTAGTCTTGCTAATCCAAACCCCAGATAGCCATCAGAGTTAAATGAGAGCTGAGAAACGTAACAAGGAGTTAACCCCTTTAATAAGCTGTTGTAGGGCTCCCTCCCAGGGGATTTCTCAATTGCAATGAAAACAGTGCTCCAAATCCAGCTTCCATTGCTAGAATGAAAACAAATGCTACGAATGGTATGACGAGATGGAAGTCTTCACACAGCCACCGATTTGAATGATGGGATCTCCACGTGCTGCTTTGGTTACCAAATTTAATAGTTTTAGTATGCCTGTAGAGACAGGCTTCAAACTGACACTATTTCATAGGTCACAGCTCATGGATTCCTGGCAATCCATCATCAAAACCCTTCAAAAGTAGCAGCCAAATTTAATATCAGCACTTGATGGGATATTACTAAACAGGCAAACCTGCACTAAAGCGTTCTCATACAGAAGCCCACACAAAGCCCTCAAAAAATGTGTGTTGTTATAAAATATACTTATTCACCTCATCCGACCTCAGCAAGCAAGCACTGTGAATTCATCTCCTATGGCACTGAAATCAATTCAGTGCTGTACAAACATTGCTTCTTTCTCATAAAGTAACAGTGAAAGCCCTCCTCCTTCCATTTTCCCTCCTCTGGAGAGTCCTTCAGGGTGTTGTATTCTGCTAAAGACATAAAACTTAATTCTTGGCCTCTTATGCTCACTAAAAGATATGAACTTGTCCATCCGCGCCTATTGCTAGTTTGTCCACATTCCAATTTTAAATTATTTCTGCCTCTCCAGATTTCCCCTTTTGTGACACATGAATAAGTGGCTGTATTTTCTCCACACTGTCTTTTTTCCTAATTGAACTGCCAAGAAGTTTTTCAAATGGAGGAAAAGTCAAGCTAGAAGCTTGTTTTGAAAGCTCCTCCTTTTAGGGAGGGGAAGGCAGGAGAAACAAGGGAAGAGAGGGGCAAGGGAGTTGCTTTTGGTCTGAACTTTTAAAAATGTGTGGTATATGGGTCATCCAAACTAGCAAGATTTTAAAATTCAAAGGAAAGTAACCACAGTTAACAGATGCTTTTACAAGAGCAGTGGTGAGTCAAAACTAGCCACCAGGCAAATTCTAACAAGCCAAATTGGTTAATGATCAAGGAAAAAGGTGGCTGTATCCAGCTGCAAAAATAAGCAGTATTTTTTTTTTTTAAAGAATTTTTTAACAATCTTCGGAATTCATAGACAGATTTTATTTGCATTTTCTGCAATGAATTGTTATAATCATGTCCATCAAGAGATGGATGTTGTGCTCTAACATTTCTAATCCTCTTATCAAAGTATTTCAGACACTGATCACAACGTAATGTGGAACAGCCAAAATATGAAGGCACATTTTTAGGAATTAGGAGAATAGGCCCTATCTGACAGCCCAAAAGAGGCGAGGCTGCCGCAGCTCCATGCTCACAAGAGCAACCAGTAGTGAGGCTGAAAATGTAGTCTCAGTAGGTATGCAGACTCAGAGCACGTGCACACACTGCATATATACAGATATATGCAGCCGGCCACCCAGGTAACACACAGCTTCTCTCTGCTGAGTAGGAAGAAGTCTGCTAGTAAGACTATATATATATACACATGCACTTATTAAGTGTATGCCTGTATATTTATATACATTGCCCACACTCATGGACAATATGGATTCCTCCAGCAGCTGGGCTTAGACACTCAAGTCTGCCCAGTAGCCACCCCAGGATCCCAGTCCCCCCAGTTCCTGGCACCTGAACATACAAGTCCGCAAGGAAGACAGAAATTCAGTAAGACAGGACAGGCTGCACTGATTGAAGCACAGGGCATGGCCAGACAAGAGTACTGACCAGTAAAGTATTTAGATGCAACTGACCTGTTTTACGTCCTTAGCCCTATATTTTCCCGCACTTGTTCCTCGCCAAATCACTCTCCCTTTGCCTGCCTTTGGTTCCTCCCCTAAACATCCCATAGTAAGGCCTATGCAATCCCAAAATGCTCCTCCCCTGCATCCCATCATGTGTGCTGTACACCTCAGCAGCAACACCCACCCCCCCCAGTCCAAAAGGTGCTCACGTGTTGACTCATCTTGATGGGTTTCAGGTCTGGACCCTGGGGCTGAGGCTCTCCTGGGACAGCCCTGGGAAGGGCCCAGACCGGTTGTGCCTTCCGCCCAGTCCTTTATTTGGGTTCCTGCCTGCCGTTGGGCCCCTGTGCTCCTCTGAGCTTGTGGAGGTCAGCCTTTGGTGGGCTGATGGCTACTGGGATGGCCTGGGAGGAGCCCAGGGCAGGGTAATTGTTGGGAATCTCCTATCTGCCTTTGTCTGTGCTCACATAACCTAGCAGATCTTCCCAGGCAAGAGTGACCTAGCAACTAAAATGCCCCACCTCCCACCCCAGCTTTCTTTTCCAATTTATTTATTTTTTATAATTGGTGAACATCTGCTCTTCCTATTGAGCATTTGGTATAATTTAAAGGAAGAATGAAAGGCATCTGTATTAGAAACACAGAGACATTGAGATCAGACCAAAACAATCCACACAAAGCATGAAAATAAATTACAGGTAAAAGTAAAGGTGAATTTTCCAAATTCCGGTATCCCTCTTTTTAGAAGGGGGATACATTAAGAATTTTCCTTCAGTCTTTTTAAACTTTTAGTTTATTATCAGGCAAAGAACTCCGTAACTCTCATTTAACATTCACCCTGACCATGGATACCTTCAGCCTGGCCCAACCCAGAGATTATGAGCTGGCTTTAACACATGGGATCCTTTCAGCTAGTCTAGCGCATCACGTTGGGAGAAGAGGTGGAGTGGCAGCCAGGGCAGCAGACAGGCCTCCCTGGCCA
>KL254663.1:0-22332 GCA_000699545.1 Podiceps cristatus | reverse complement strand
GCTGAAAGTTATTTTTGCTTTTTGATCGAGCTCTGCATGCAGCAGCCTGGTGCACTTGCAGGGAATAGTACAGCGTTTCAACCAATTCTTTCCAAGTGTGGAGAAAGTTGCTGCTGCTTATGTAATCTGCCTTTTGCCAAATGTGAATCTGGGAGCTCAGCTGAGCTGACGTTAGTATTTCTTTAAAGAGCCAAAACATCTTTCAGTCTGATGTTCTTCTGGCTTCCACCACTGACTATAGATTCTGCTAAAGTTGTATCACAGTCCCAAGTGCCATCTATACCATTAGGATCAAGCAAGGTGTTTGGTTTAAGGTACAGAAGGCAAGATTTGGGAATAAAGGAACATGAGTCATATGTAATCCAGCAAGCAGCAGCAGCAGCATTATATTGCATTAGCCTCAGGTACTGCACGGTACCCGGTTTACCCCTATGATGGTGGGCTACCTTGCTGACCTGTAGCTCCTGGAAAGAGGCAGCCCCAAGTGTCTTTAGTCAACTTGCAATCTTTTCACCTTGTTTCTTAAATTAGAAACTTGTTTAACCTCTTCATTGACAGCATATAATAGTATTGTTTTATAAGCAGAGTCTGTTTATAACATATCCCTTGAAGTTAATTGAGTTCTTGGTTTTCTATACCACTTAATATGATTATGTATCACTTCAAAAGCTCACCAGAAGACATACAAGCCAAGAAAATAGAGACAATTAAGTATCTCTCTCTTAACAAAAACAACATACTGATTACTTGAAAGCTTGTTTCGTAATTGGCCAGGAAATGGCAGTGATGCATATCAATTTCAAAACAATAAGCATTAAATAAATACAGAAAACCAACTAAGGAAGGCTGTTACAAAAACGTTTTACAGCAGAAATAAACCTCAAATCCTGAAAGAGAGTTTGGGTCATTTCTTACTCTTAGTCAAGTCAAATTTCTACTAACTTGAATGATAGTTGATAATACTGATGCTCAGAAAAACACCTTCTCAAGTTTAGAAACTTAACTGTTGTATACAGATCGAAGGAAAACAGTCCCTTTTGTTCATTTCAGGATACCTTACAAGAAAACAACCCATGAGGGGATACCAATGTGAACAGGCATGACAGAAAACACTAGCTCCCTCTTCTTTAAATAGCTTTGGTTGGCAAAGCGTAAAGGGGTCCTTTTCTCTGCCCATAGGACTGCTGAGGGATGACTTCAGGTTAGCAAGGTTAAGGAAACAGCTGAAAGCAGCAGTTCCATTTTTAACTATTTTCAATTCAGAGGCCCATGAACACTGTCCAGTAAGGAGTAAATTTAAACCAAACAGAGGGGTAGGGTTTTTGCATCCTCTCTCCCCTAATTAAATTTTAGAGACCTCATGAAAAGGACCGTTGATTGGCACCCAATTCAACCTCTGGGTCTGTCACTGCTGCAACTGAAAGGGGCAACTGAGTTTTTATTATTCTTAAAACCAGCATTCTGTGGCAGCAGATAATTATTCTGCATTTTTCTTACATCTACCACTAATAAACTTGGTGAAGCGGTCTACAACACTATGCTAACTCAGCATCAGCCAAGTCAGTGTTGGTAATCATGGGCTTCTTCCCTTTTCACCATTTCCTCCAAAGCTGATCCATATTTCCAGTGTTGCCAGTGACTTTAATGAGAGCCATCAGCAACTCTTAGGGATGCTACTTTAAAAACAAACAAAAATGCAAAATGAAGAGATGAAAAGGCAAAACAGGTTTTCTTTACTTGGTCTGGCTAAGCATAAAACAGCAAGATAAAAATCTTACTTAAAAAAAATGGCTATAAAACCCTTGCTTCCTTCAATACTATATTCCACCTCAATCCTGCATGTAGGCATAACGGTAAGAGAGCCTTAAGACACTTCCAGACACCTCACTACAATTTTTCTGTGGTAAGCAGACTAATGTCAGACAGTAAAACTACCTGATTCTCAATGACCCAACTAGAGGTGTCATTAAAGGAATGGGAACCTGTAGCAGGGGAAAGCTGGAGCTCAGCATTGGGCATTGGTGTCAACATGTCTTTGGCTGCTCTATACTTGACGCACTTCTAGGTATTTCAACACGCTCTGAATTGTGACATTTACTTAGGAAACCCTTCAGAGTTCCCTAAAGTTTTTTCTATCATAGGAAAAAGTAAAAGCTGAAGTACTGAGATATTTGATTTCAACCAGTGTGATCAAAATCTCACTATAGGGAGAAAGATGATTTTGGCAATGGTTGCTGCTGTTCTTTGTTTTAAGTAAAGATTCATTTTTTAAAAGTGATAGTGCTCAGTAACAACTTATTAGCTAGAACTTGTATAGTTAATCTTTGTTAAGTTCTCCATCTCTTGAAGCCTTTAAATCAATACTGTACATCTCCTTATAAGATAAGCTGTGTCTCAGCCAAGTTTATCAAGTTGTATAAAAAACCTGCTAGATTAGGCCCCATGGTTTATGTTTATGTAAGATTGCAACCATGAAATAACATCTCTAATCACTGAGCTATAAATACTCAAAATTCAAAGGCCCTAGGAGCTACTAACTCTAATGGACATAATGGTGGGCATGTAAAACAGACTGCTATACGACAAACAAGAAATAATTGACTGCTCTAACTCCCAACAGGGGCAACTTTGGTGAGGTATGGAAAAATACTGCAAGCACTACTATGCTGCAGTTACAGTGCTGAAAATAAAAATTCACATATTATAGAGGACAAACACTACTAGAGAACATATCTTACCAGTGCCATGGCAACTGTAAGAGAAAACAGACACACTGACCTGAAATAGTAGCAAAGTTGTCCAATTAAGAACACTGCTTATAAGGGAACAAGCAAGAGCTGGCTGACCACATAACTGCAATGGCTTTTTTCCCAGACAGTGTTTCAATGCCTTTACTATTTTTACAAAAAAAACCCCAACAAACAAGAAAAAAAAAAACAACCCCAAACCAATTACACACACACACACACCCCGCCCTGGGTAGATTTGTCCCCGATTTTACAGTCCCGAATGCACAAAGTTAACAAGCTGAACAGGTGTATACTTCAGGGACTTCTCCTAATCCTAACTTTCATGTTTCCACCCACCTTCGAACCTGCTGACAAATACAAGCCCCCTTAACCAGACCCTGATTCCACAGGATGATCTAATCCTTACACAAGCATCCCACTCCTTTCCCCCATCAAAGAGACAAGGACCTGCTCACACTAATCAGCTGACAAATTCAAAATGAAGCAGCTGAATCTGCCCAGTTGGGGATTAACTGGCATTTCAGCCCCATGTGTCCACTGAACAGCCTTCACACTACGAAGATTCACCACTTCAATGCCATTAACCACAGTGAATTTATAATAAATGCTATGAACAATTGGATAAACCTGTAAGAAAGGTTTTACAAGGTTGATTCGAGACTCCTTCCTAAAGAAAGTCTTGCATGGTATGTTTTACAACTGTCAGACATTGTCCCTTATCACTGCTGGCCAATTTCAAAAGTGAGAGAGAAATCCTGAAGAGAGTAGGCTTCTAAAACTCTGGTGAGAAATCAATGCAAAGAAAGGAGATTATAAACAGAGCGTGTGTGGGGAAAACAAACAAACAAAAAACCCCAACCAAACAAACCAACCTCCCAACCCCCCCCTCCCCACCAAACAAAAACACAGAGGTGAACTCTGCCATTTTAAGTCCAAATTGGTGGTACAGCACCAACATTGCTTCTGACCGGACACATAGCAGACACTGGCTATTGCCTAGTGGAAGTTACAGTGGGGAGCAGAGCACGAAGCTGAGGTTATTGCAGAGTTGGAGGTACCCAAGCAGAAAAGGACACCAATCTAGTCATTTATACATCTTCAGGCCACAAACAGATTGGATTTGCTTGTTTAACCGTAATATATTTTTCTATTAGCAAATGACAATGTATGTATGTTCATGAGTTCTCCATGAGTTTCTCTCTGAGCAAAAACCCAAACCAGAAAAACCTGAATAAAATGAAGTAATATACACCATCTCCTACAATAAATCTAACTGTAACAGAAGCTTAATCATATACTGCACTGGACATTTAGATATTGTCTAGTAAGGAAAAATAAAAGCTGGTTAGATTTTTTTTTTCCCTTTAAAAAAGTCATACAAGTGTGAAACTTCGAAAAGCTTACACATGCATATACCCCTCATTTCTTTACCATGACTAGGACAGACAATAGGCTGATTTACAAGTACTTCAGGATTTTGTGAAAAGAAGATTAAGATGAAAACTGTTCTGCAGCTCAGTGACCTGTTGGAATCAACTCAGTGCAATTGGCTGCGCACATATTCCTTCCCAGTACTGCAAGTCTGTAAGCCACCAAAAGGGAAGGAACAAAAGGCAAAACAACAGGTTGTGGGTTTTTTGTTTGTTTGCTTTTTTCATTTAATAACCAGTAATAGTTGGGACTGCTATTCTCTACCCTGCTCACTGAGTTTTAAAAAAGCTGTCATTTAAGTGTCTAGAATACCTTATTTCTCATTACTACTTGGATCCACTTTCCCAATGTACTTGTGAAAGTACTAACAACTGCTGTTGTTTGAAGCATCCAGAATGTTACTTGCACATACTTTATAAAAATGGCATTTACTAGTAGAAGCAAAGCTTTTAAAGTTTGGGGGAAATAGCCTTGGGGTTTTCCCCTTCTAAGAGCTTAAAGTTTTATGAGTGAACCTAAAGGACTGCCAGACTTCTAAAGTGACAACACATTACGAAAAAATTTCCTATGTGTTTTGCAAATTTGAAGTCAGCCACATTTCACAACTGACATCAGGGTTTTTAATATCAGCTCTAATGAAATATAATTCTCCAATGACATAGCTGTGAAGTACAGCATTTTCATTTCACTAGCTGGCAGAGAGGTTTTGGCCTTATTATTATTATTTCTTACGTAGAGCCAAAAGTGTTCTAGGCCCTGCATGGACATGTCTGAAGACAAGGCTTTTCCTGTATTTGCTGTAAACACTGAGACCACAGGGTATTCAGCCTAACAGAACAGGTCAGATACATTTTCACAGGACTGCTACAGCCAGATCATATGTTAGGATGCAAGACTATGAATACAGTGTAAGGAATAGCTTTCCTTCATCTTCTCTACAGTGTCAATTTCACTAAATCTCTTTGGGTGGGATTGGATAGTTTCTGGTTTGGGAGAGTTTCACTGGTTTTATAAAAAAAAAGCCCTACAGTCAACGAAGAAATTCCAGCCATCATCAAAACACAGAGGGCAGCAGGGGGCTGAGTTCCCTGAGGAGTAAAAATGATAGTGTTGTTTTTAAATCTGGTTCTTGTTGAGGTCACATTTCTTCTGCTGGATGAGAGAGTGGGATATTTATTTTAAAAGTACAGGTACATGCACAGTTTATGACAGTTTAACCACACATCAATAAAAATCAGAAAACTCCCATTTGCAAATGACTGGGCTGAGTACGTAACTGAGAAGAGCTCTTCCTGCCCCAAACTCCAACAATCCAAGAAGCAGGGATGAGGGAAAGCCAAACTTCTTCCCCGAGGCCTACAGCCCCTTGACTGAGATGAAATAGGAGCATGGCACACAGCAGTTGGAAGGGGAGCCTTGCCTACCCAGAAGCCCTAGAGTAGTTGGTAGAAGCACCTGACATGGGCACTTTTTTCCTAAATTTATTGTGGAGATGAGCACAACAATAACAATGTTGTACTCACCCCTTCACCTATGCATCCTGCTCAATGTACATGTTTCTTCAGGACTCTGACGGTGTTACTATGCAAAAAAACGTGCCTCAACTTGGCCGTACTCAAGACCCTTAAAGGCTTTGGAGACTGCACATTGTGCTCTGGGACTGAGCAACAACCCTGGTGTCACCCAGTGCTCAGGGATCCTGACACCCAGGGGACTCTTCCATATACAGATCCAGCTCGAGAGGGACTTCGAAAGGGATATCTCATGGCACAGTACACAGTGACAAATCTAGGCCCGACCTGGCAAAATGTACACACCAAAACCAAAAAGGATAAGACATCCTGAGAAGTACAAAGGGGAAGCCACTGTTGCTAATCTAAATGCAACATCTCCAAGTGGTCACCATGAGTGAAAGCAGCAGGGTGCAGCATCTCCTCCACAGGGCTGATGCATACACATTCAGCTTGAGTGGGAGAAAGAATAAGAACCAGCACTCAGCACATTAAATTGAGAGCTGAAGAGAAGAGTCTCCAAAAAACACAAGGGAGAGATGTCTGGTGAGTTAACATCAAGGTTCATTCGTGAGGTGTTGGCCTCCTGTATAACTCTTGTGGTAGCACCCTGCTGGATTATAAAACATAAAAGCGGTAGATCAGTATGAACTTCCCCTTCAGACTGGACTCTGGATGAAGGTCACTCAGGACCCATGCCCTCTTTATGCTTCTTTCTGAAATCCTCAAGGATTTTTTTTAATGGGGGTCTGTAGTACCTGAACTGCAGCCTAAACAGATGGAATTCTTACTGAATGACAGCTGCACATCAGTTCCATTTGATGGTATGGCAGAAGCTGGAAAGAAACCACATTGTTCTAGATTGGGGGGCGGATAAGGAGGGCAAGAGTCTGCGTAACACATTATGGTGCAGCTTGCAGTGGTGGTGGTTGTCTCTTTCGGTGCCGCAGTTCATTTCCAAAAAGATAGCTTTGCAGGATGAAGTAAGTGTTACCGTTCAGTTTCTCTAGACTGCTAACAAACATTAGACTGTTCTCCAATGCTGATGGAATACAGAAGAAAAAATACACTGCATGACCGCCCAAAAACAAGAAAAAACTTTGGTTCTCTCTGGAGGATGGTCTGGGAAGAGGTGGAAGATAAATCAGGTCTGGCTGTCTCTTCCAGCTCTACACAACCAAGTCTAAGTTAGCAACAACATAGATCTCTCCACCTCTGGATGCCTGTTCGAAGCTTGCAGGAGGTGGCAGTTGGGGAAAAACTGCTGTGCATGTCTGCTCTCCACAGACCCAAGAGATCATGGTCAGGACTCATTAACATGCTTGCTGGAGGCTTTGCCTTAGAAAGGACAGAATCAAACACAGGTAAGTATGGCAGGGCTTGACCCATTGTAAAAGCTGACACTTATAAGGGAGAACAACGTGTCACTGGATGTCTCTAACAGACACTCATGGTTTACTTTTCATAATGTCACGTAATGATGCACTGTACTGAGATTTTATACACTGTTTCCTTAAGTAACTGCATTTTCTACTAGTGGGAAACACTCTGCATTGACCACACCCAATAAGCTATCGTCCCACCAATCATTTTTCCATAATCTTTTACCAACACTTGTTTTAAGGCACTGACATTTCTTAGGAGTTCTCTTGCCTCCCTTAGACGACAATGGGAGCCTGAAATCAACAAAATACTCCTCTTCAAAGACTACATTCCCTTTCACCAGGCACTAAAGCAATAAACACCTTAGGAAGGGGAAAAACTAGTTAACTAGTTGTTAAAACTATCTAGAGCCCCTGCCTGTGAACTCAAAGAAATGCTATTTCTCACATGGCTCTAGAGCCTTAATACGCAGAGATATATTAAAATAGCATTAAAACTTTTACATCTTCCACCCACACAAATGGAGCAGTCCCCTCCTACCCCTCCACAGCTTCCAGCCTCAAATATCCTGGCACAAAATGAGCAGACAAAATAGGTGACTTATATTTTTATTGGTTCCTCCAGACTATGACGACATTTCCTAAAACACTGAGCCAGGAAACTATTAATGTCTCTGAAAAAGTGGAAAGGGTCAGGTTATTTCAAAGGGCATGTGTTTGCTAAGCAGCCTTTGTTATAGATGTATAGGCAGGCCATTTAAGAGTCGATTAGTAATAACAAAAGTATCTAGCATTCACAGATTTGTAGCTTTAAGGTATATTATCAATACATTTGTAACACCTCTGCTTTAAGGAAGTATTAACCCTCTTTGCCTTTTTGAGAATTAAAATAACAAGGTTAATCAGCCTTCCCAAGATCACAAGATCAGAATTCCCCCCAGATCTGTACGTGTTCCCAATCTCAAGTTGTTATTGGATGGAGAAATGGAAACGGTCTCAACATATCAACATTAAAAAAAGGAATATCAGTAAGATTTTCTAGATTTATCTCAGCTGTGTTGGCCTGCATTTGGCAGCACAAGTCAGGTCAGGCATTTGCAGATGGGGTCACAGATTCCTTTAAAAAGCTCTCTGTGTTTTATATACAAGCACTAAACCAAACCAACTGGTACTCTAACAGCAGCATAGCACACTACATGCAGGACAGAAAGAAGGATCCTATGGGAGGCTCCACAAAATGTTCTAAATTTGTAGGGCATGCTACATGAATATACCTTTTTGGTTTGGCTCCTTTGTCAGTAGGTCTGGGAATTATCAATGGGGACACAAAGGACTTGCACAAAAGCCTTACAAGTAAGGGTGCTCCAAAGGCATCACCGCTTCATTCATGGCCGGATTAATTTCACCCACCAACCCAGTTCTGAACCTGACTGCACTAGAGCATGCACGAAGGTCAGTTCTCTAACACAGGGGTGCAAAGTAGATTTAAACCCAACCTGACTACAGCATATACAGTATGATACATTTTACACAGAAGAGAGTACTGAGGAATCTTAAAAGACGTACAAGTCACTCTGCTCTTACTGACTCAAGAACCTCACTCATCTGTGATGTCTCAATCACAATCTGGTCACACCACAAATGCTGCAGGTAAAAATCCCACTATTTCAGAGTGCCATCTCCTGGGCAAGCAAGACTGGAAAAAAACCCTCACATCTCCCTTCTCTCCCGCAGCACCCAACATTTTAGCATCATTTCTCATACGCAGGCAGGCCCAGTGTAACCTCTGTTCTCAGAAGGCAGGTCATGAATTCACGGAAAGAAGAGCAGATTGTTTACAGCTCCCACCATGAAACGTGAGACTCAGCAGCCCGCTCTTGAGAGAGGCGGTATGTGCATAGGCAAGCGCCACACAAACCCACAGGATTAAGTTCACTCTGGGTTGCTGGCTAATCACAAATGAGCAATCAGGGCTTCCTTTCAACATCCAAACAGGAAATGGGAGTGGAGGAAGCGAAAGCTTAATAATTTCTTGCATGTTAACAAGTTACACGAGCCACTCCAATAAAAAAAGTTTTGCAAAGTGAACTTAAACCTAGCACAATGTCTGCCCTAATGGCAAACATTTATCTTTAAAACCAAGCCACGCATCTTGGAAATAAAACACTGATGCAAATATTTCATTCGGCATAGCTTAATTTCCAGGATAAGAGGACATCGAGCTATGGAATAAATTTTAGGATCCTACTTTACTGTAATCACAAATCTTGAGATTACAATCCTGAAACCAAACCAGAGGTGGTAAATCTGAGATCTCGCTTGAAACAAACTGGAAAAAAAAAAACAAAACCCAACAACAACAAAGGATTAGAAAGGTAATTTTTTACTTATCACAAACTGTTAAATCCATAACAGCCCCTGACAAAGGAGCAAGAAAATCACACATAATGTGTTAGCTCCGTTTCTTTCTACTGTCTTTTAGGGCTACTGTCCACATTTGCTCTATATATCCAAAAATACCTGCCTGGCCGCACAGTAGAGGGTCAGGAAAGCTGGGGAAGAAAGTTCCTGGGGGATAATGAGAACCCTAAAATACCTGAAGGGGCAAAGGACTCTCAGGCCTCCAGGCCAAATGCCGTGAGGAACATCTCTCCATCTGCAGGCCACCACATCGCAGCCTCTGGCAAAAGTGAAGAGCCTGGCCCATTACACACTTTTAACTTGGTGCTATCTTCACTGTGGGAGAAAGAAAGAAGGAGGAAGATGACTTATGTGGGTGGATGCAGACAAATGTTTTGAGGGAAAAAAACAGCCCCAGGACTACAAGACAGAACTCCTTGTTTCTTTACGGATGTGCCCAGCAAAAAAAAAAAAAAAAAAAAAAAAAAAAAAAAAGAAAAACCTCTTGAAGAAGTTGTAAGACTCAACACTACAAAAAGATATGACTTAAGTGGGCTGCATGGAGAACAGAACAAAATCAAAGGAATTTAGAAAAAAACTTGCTGTCACTATATTCACTGAACAATCTCATCATCTCCCAGGGATGCAAACAAGTACAGACATAACATAGATAGTTACCATGGCCCACAATAAACTGGCTGGAGTAAATAAGGAGCTAAAACTGCGTGGGTGCATGCTCTGCATTATGAAGTGTGAAGGCAGGTTTTTTCCCTAGTTTCAGCAGTAGAGACACGGCAAATCCTAGTTCCAATGCAGCATTTACCATAAAGTGCCATCTGCCACAAGCCACCTCAATGTACTTGTTATGCTATGCACATGACTGGAAATGTGGACCTTACTGTGGACTCTCATTTTGCTCTGAGCAACAGAAAAATGGGGATAAATGTTTTACATGTGAATTTCTATCCTGGATCTTCCAGGATCAGTTCGTTTTCACAGTAGGCAGTCCCTGTTTCCAAGGTGAATGGAAAGCAGATCAGATATTTAATCAGCCTGGGTTTTAGACCACCTATTAGCAAAAACTCTCCAAAAGAATAGTTTTGAAAGCTGAAAAACAATGACTGTGTAAAACTGTTGGGTTTGGTGGTGGTGGGGTTGTTTGGTTTTTAAGACTTAATCATAGGTAGGTATTACCTCTTTTCATTGGAAACACTGATGGTCTTTCCAAAGGACTCATACTGCTCCCTTGCACTTCAAGACTCACAGTATCAACTGTGTCTAAGCATTTACTTCTGTAGAGTCAGTGACCACCTCATTCACCTCTCTCTTAGGATGTTTGTATCCAGGGCAGCAATGCCACTTCCTACTACGTGAGAAAGACCATGACAACTTTGCAGGACTGCCACCTGTTCCGGTCCCAAAATGATGGCATCTGCCAGAACATTCAGTTTTCCATCCTGTGATGCTCCAGCAGGTTAGTTGGATCTTCACTTAACTTCTATAGTATCAAATGCTTTTCCTTAAACCAGATATTTCCAATTTTCTTTCCTTCCCCTCCCAATGAACAAGGTGTGAGTTTCCAGACAAGGTTACTTTGGTAAGGAGTGCTGAAGAGCTCATACTTGTTTAGCAGCTATGACTCTATCAACAACCCACTGCCAAAAAATGGAGGAGGAATGTGCTTGACAATTCTTAGTGAGAGACAAATTATGATACCTGTCCTCCTTGCCCTACATTCACACAACATCCAAACTCACATGTTCCACTCACTTAAGTGTCTAAAGGAAGATATAGTTGTGACCAGTTTCTCTGGACCAGATACCAGGTAGTTGTTAAACAATATTAAGAATGACTTCACCAGGAGATGCTTGTACTGGATCTCACCCAAAAATGTTTTCTATATTGCATATATTACTGTTTTGCTGCAATTGCCGCCTCAAAGCAAAGCAAGAACTTTGACAAATATATGCATGAGATCACACAGACGAGGAAACTGTATGTTTGCAGCGGTGTGGTAATACTTGACAAAACAGATAATCTTTTTCAGTCTGTTTTCCAAATTAAATATTTTCTTGGATGATGAACTCAGGGGTTCCCAGAGTTTTGTCCATGGAGAGCAACTTAATGTGTGTGACAACAGGCTAGGGACTACATAACAAAAATCAGTCTGCATGACAGTGCAGAACAGCCACAATCTGAAAATCCCTCTGAAGGTCATTCTTAGCAGCTTTCCAGGTCAGTCTCTGGGAACTCAACTCAGACGCTGAATTCTTGTGAGGAATATAATTGACCCTTGGGGGTCTTTTTTCCTCCTCAAAGACACATTTCTGTTAAGGTGTGGGGTTTTTTGTTTGTTTGCCCATTTTTTTGAAGACTATTGGGCTCTGTGTTACACAAGTAGAAGACTGACAAGGCAAGAACAGACATGCTAACCTTTCAATTTATAATGTACTTGTAAAAGCTTGTAATCTTAAAACAAGTGATAGTCTTTACTGAGAAGGCCTCCAGCTCTAGAAGCAGCTCACATTATATTGGAGTAGTGGTGGAGTGGAAAGGGCTCTCACTCAAATCTTCAGTAGACTTTTAATGTTTATTTTCATAGTCTGAAGGCCTGGGAAGGTAATAACAACTTTTAGCTTTCTCTAGAATACCACTCTCATTGTGGTTTTGTTGAGTTATTTGCATGACATGGTTTCTCTATGCCACAAACATACACAAAGAGGAAATATTTCTGCCTTGCGTTATCTCTGCAAGCAAGTGATAGCCTACAGAGGGAAGAGTAACAGCTATGGAGATACACTGCTTTAAAGGATATCAGCCTCCATTCTCATCTCTTCAAGTGGAGGTGACAACTGCTAACAGTACCCAAGATTTGAGCAAACAACTAGGCCAGTTAGATGACAATTCAATCATGGAAAAAATAAAGATTTCAGGCTTACAGGCGCTTTCCTGCGCTTATACTTTCTGTGCATATTTTCAATGGCTTCTCATTCCCAGTTGCACAGATGCACTAATACGAGATGATAGCAACTTGTTTGCAGGGTTGGCAGGAAGGCTCACTCACCTGCAAAAGCACCAGCCTGTGTCTGCTATTAACAAGGATGCAGCTTCAGTCAAATTAATGGAGGACACCTACCTCAGTCCTTACGTACAAGTAGGTGTAACAGAGTATTCCATTCCACCAACAGAAACTACCTGAGAAACAAAATATGTCTTTCTCAGCAAACTTGCTGACTTCTAGTTCAGATGTTTTGAGGGGAAAAAGCCACCAGTGAAATGAAGAAACAAACAGATAAAAAAAATGCGGAGCATCATCTCTGCTCAGAAGAGCTCTGCTAAGTGGGGAGACCTGGCATCAGCCCCACACTCCACTGAGACACAGGGGACTCCATCAGGGTGTGAGCTCCAGTCCTGAGCACAAAATGTCTTTTGTCTCTGTTAGTCTGGCAGTCCTGACAATGAATATCTCAAGTTCTGGGCAGTAAAGCACGTGTTGGATCATGCACTCCGGTCACACTAGATCACGGGGTAGTGCCTGGGGTTGGAGGACCACGTGACAAGAACAGTGCTCTGCAAAGGTTGGAGCACCCTTGTTAAAATGTCTCCTTTTCAAGTGGCAGGCAATGACTGGCTGGCAGAGATCTGGCTTCAGTGGAGCAACCTCCTTTTTGCTCCACATCCCACACGACAGGTGTGGCTGTTTGAGAAATCAAGGCTCATGATGCCCCAAGTACCTGCCCCACCTCCTCACCAAAGAGAAGAAAAACAGCAGCCGTCTGCAGCACAAGGGGCAGGGATGCAGGTTAAGCTGTGGGGGAAAGGGAGGCCAAAGCCTGACGCGATGGTCTCACATTCACTGCGTGCCAGGTCTGGTCACCAGGTCAGACTCTCAGAAAGGTGGCCGGTCACATGACATAGAAAAGCCCAAGTAGTATCACTCTCTTTTAGCTGCAGATTGGACAGTGAGGATGTACCACACAGTCACACAGCTGCGACAAAGTCTATGCCATACAGCAGGTTTTCTACACCACAACCAGCCAAAGAGGCTGCATCTGACATGGGGTCTGTTTAAGAAATAGAGTCCTCACCATTTTTCCGTGTTTTATCTCACTCTGATCATGAGTTAAACAAGCCAGTCAGCCTATTGTTCTTACCACATGGTAAGTAACTAGCTACATGTAAACAAAACAATTAAGCTCCATAAGGAACTGCTTGCCATTCAAGGCTGAACTAAACATTGCATTTTGTTTTGGGAATCCAAATATGGTAAATTACTGTCTGTTAACTATGACTATGGGTTTATTTGCTGCACAGAGAGGGTAAGTGGAACAGGCAGCACAAACTGGAAAATCGCCTTTCTTCCTCTTTACCCTGTCGTTAACCTCCTTGAGACCCTTCTGGTCTCACTGCTAGCTGCCTCTTGCTGAGTATCACCTTAGCATAACTAATTCATGATAATGGGCACAACAGAGGGATAAACTGCATATGCTGGCACAGCTGGCTCTAAACTCCTTGCTCTTCAGTTGCAAAACCATCAGGCTCCATCACTAGCCTCCAGGAGAATACCTCTGAGCTGTTAACCTTTTAATATGTTTGGCAGTCAGATAATTTATTAAGGGATAGCACCACACACAAAAACACACCAACTCATTGTTTTCTTATTGGCTGTATTCCTGATGCATCTAAAAGCTCTAATCAAAATCAGACTGTCAACTTGCTGGACAGAATATGCATGGATGAGGAAAGAATCCTCTCTGACGTGTCTATGAGATCAGAAGCCTAGATACTGTAAAACCAACACACACCCCCAGCTCAAAAAAACCAACTCCCCCACTGCTAATTTGTGTACATGTTTAGCTTTGCAGGCTGAATATGCTTATTTAAAATATTCATAGAATGTAAGAGTCTGGAATAGACAGCGTAGGAAAAAAACACCAAACCAAAACCAGAAAGAAAATACTATTAAATCTGTTGGGGGAGCAAATAAAGGCAAAAGTAAAAATGCATTCTGTTATGCCACCCACTGGAATGCCCACTTTGACATTTTTTAAATGTGCATGCTTAGCTCCTTCGCTATCCTCAGTTAACAGACCTGCACCATGACTCTCTGCTGTGTCTGTCACTGCTGGGCAGAAGCAACTGCACTGAAGCCGGCACAAGGGCTGAGGGAGCAAAACCAGAGTAGAGCTGAGACAGGACACAGCAGGGAGGGTGCTGAGCTGTGAGGGAGAGAGATCCCAGCACACTAAGGGGAAGGACAGAGCCTGGAAGATGCCAGCAGCTTCCAGGATAAGTTCACAAGTCTCATATTGGAAATCTGGGAGTTAAAACCAGAGTCATGCTGGATCTTCCCATTCCCGTTAGTCACGCTCTCCCAACCGACTCTGCGACACAGTATCTATGCTTGTGCTGCCTAGAAACATCCCAACCTCCTGATGAAGTTACTAGACAAATTGTAAGCTTTGGAACATAGCTAGACAAAGGTTATGAAAACAAATTATGGCCTACTTACTGTAGTACTGCAGCACACATCTCCATCTCCAATGAAGGGTGAAAGACACCATTTTGTGCCACAGGCTGGCAAGGACAGATACTGGGAGGCTGAAATGGCCTGTTATGGTGCTATTATCCAAACGGCATATAGCTATGGCAGAGCAGGACACAGGCTGTGCAAACACTTTCTCCAGTGTATTAACAAAAGCAGCACAACTTGCACAAAAAACAGAAACCCAAACACGCTATTTGGTTCATTTTCTAAATCCTGGGTGCCAAAATGGGAGGGGAAGTGGGACCAGGATAAAAGCATGCTGGTTTTGGCTGAGATAAAGTCAATTTTCTTCATAGTAGCTAATACGAATCTCTGTTTTGGATTTGTGCTGAAAACAATGTCGATAACACAGGGATGTTTTTGTCACTGCTGAGCAGGGCTGACACAGAGCCAAGGCCTTTCCTGCTTCTCAGCCTACCCCACCAGCGAGGAGGCTGGGGGTGCACAAGAAGCTGGGAGGGGACGCAGCTGGGACAGCTGACCCCAACTGACCACAGGGATATTCCATATGCCATATGATGTCGTGCTCAGCATATAAAGTTGTGGGAAGAAAAAGGAAAGGAAGGGGACATTCAGAGTCATGGTGTTTGTCTTCCCAAGTAACTGTTACACATGATGGAACCCTGCTTTCCCGGAGATGGCCAAACACCTGCCTGCCAAAGGAAGTAGTGAATGAATTCCTTGCTTTGCTTTGCTTGCACATGAAGCTTTTGCTTTCCCTATTAAACTGTTCTTATCTCAACCCATCAGTTTTCTCACTTTTACTCTTCTGATTCTCTCTCCCTTTCCACCAGGGGAGCAGTAAATGGGTGGCTGTGTGGTACCTGGCTCCCAGCTGGGGTTAAACCATGTCAAAAGAGTAGAAATAGTCTTAAATATCTTCCTGAGCTTTACTTGCTATCGTAAATATTGCTGGCCATCAGATTATTACCACCAACCTTCTATATTCCTTGCAAACACTGTGGGCACACCTTCAAAGCTGCCCATGTACAATGGAGGACTGCTGAGCATCTCATATAGGAGGCAACAGAGCCAGGACCACACAGAAAAACAGTCAACTGGCATTGAATCAGAAGTCCACATCAATTGCTGCTTCTCTGTACCTCAAGTTTTTGCTCTTTTCCCACTGAACTGAATCCTTCATCCACCAGAGACAAATGGTCTAGAGCCCCTTCTCGGGACATATCTCAGGGTGGGATATGGTGGGAAGGGATGCAGGCCTGGACTAGGGCTTGTTTGGAGGCACCTAGGGATCTGGAGGATTTGGGATTCATTCTATGGCAAGATCAAGTTAACCCAGAAGAGACGGAAAACTGTGAAGGGCTGGACTCCAAAGCCGGGGACGAGGAGGGTAGACATGGGACAGACCATAAGACAGTAGCTGGCTCCTAGCCTCAGTGAGGCTGGTGTCTACAGAAAGGTCCCATCCCTCCTGCAGCCAAGACAGGAACAACAGGTGTGGTTTGCAGCCTTCTAATAATGGCATGAATGCAGTATTAGGAATTCTGATTGTGAAGCATTTGAGACTGGGAAGGAAAACAAATGCAGAGATTAGAGAGATGCCAAAGCTCAAGCTTTTATCAAATGGGCACAACTACTTTCAGCAGGTTCTGCTTCTACTTTGGACAGTTTAGCATCCCTCCTTCCCAATACGTTACAGAAAAAGCTATTGTAGGAGTGCGGGTATATGGCATTCAGGATGCACTCTCTAAAATGTTTTGCACATTTTAGGTGTTAGGTTTACCTTTATTTCTTACTTAAACATCATATTTCTCTCCCTCCTCTAACCTCTGTGCCCTTTTTCAGTATCTTAATCTTTGCTCCATTAGCCATATGCTCTGCCCTTTTTTGCTTTGCCTTCTCTCTCCCTAGTTTGCCTCCACTCCATTAGAACAGCCCTTCCTTCTTGCATGTTGTTTCCCCACTAACACAACAGAAATTGTAATGCTAATTTAATTTCACAGGTGTAGCACAATTGATTTTATTTTTGCATTCCTCACACTTTTCCCTCCATTGACACTGTCCCCTCTGGGGCACAGCCTGTTCAAATTTGAACTGTGTTTAGCAAAACAGCACCCAGATGATCTTGTCTGGCCTCTCAGCATGCCCCAGACAAAGGCATGCTAGTTGGTTAACTTGCTTCTTATACAGCCACCACCCCATTCCACCTTAGGATTCAGAATTTTAGGTCAACACATTAATACTGCACCACCCCCCAGTACAATACCTGATGCAATTTTACTCAAGGTCACTTTGCCAGCAACTTTAAAGGCAGTTGAGGAATTCCACCTCAGACCCCAGGCAAGAGGCAAAACTGCTGTATCAGGGAAAAATCTTCTGACATAGAGAGCAAAAGGCCTCTAAATTCCATCCATTAAAAAAATAAGGCTGAGTGCCTACCCAGCCCTTGCCTCTGCAGCTCAGAGGGCTTGGTAAGCACTTGCGTACCACAGTGTTGAGCATGGCAGTAAAACCTAGACAGATTGTTTAAACAAGCTAGGACCTGGGCATCCTGTTTCTCATGGCACTATCCTCATAACGTATGACTGTTGCCAAACATTACAGTATAAATTTCCCACTGAAGATGTGGTTGACAAATATCCAGAAAAAGAATAAAAATATTTATATCTTAAAACATGTTGACTGGGTAAACAAGATCATAGCTGGGTCTCTGTTATGTCCTGCTTACCAATGCACAGGCTGAAGCAGACATAAATGTTTACAGCAGTCATTGCTGTGCATGCATACATGCCCTGTGGGCTATCCTTCCCCCTGTTTTGCCTGGCAGGAGCAGAACAAGTCCTGGACAGGATGATGGGTGCCCATCATTATGCTTAGAAGAAGGTGGTGACCCCAGCACACTCAGCAGATGCTGAGCTTCTCAGCCAGCTGAAACAAATCATTCCCACACCATATGCAAAGACACCTTTCAACTTTCCTTAATGTCCTGAATGCCAGATGGACCCTGACTGTGGCTACAGTATAATGCCTTTCACCATCCTTCATAATTGATTTTATGAAGCCAATTTACTCTCTCAGATGATTATCTAAAACTTAAATACAACAATCATAACCAAAATTGGTCAGTTAGTGGTTAGACTTACTACTTTTAAGTAATCAGCCTCAATTCTACTCCTCTCTGGCCCTCACTGCAAGCATTTAAAAGTCCATCTGTCCACTCGACAGTCACCAGTCATTTTCCCCCTTACGATGCCTGTATGCTAGAATTCACTGTGCCATTAATGTGAGAAATTCATCATCCATTAGGTTAGTACTTTGTGTCACATTTGGCTAAAACTGGCATTCATATTTAAAAGCATGTGCCTTTAATAACTCAGCATTTCAGGAATATATTAGGTTTTTAAATGTACTTTTAAAAATCTTCAAAATGCCAAGTAAAAACCTGTAGCTTGTAGAAAGCTTGCAATATTTCAAACCCACACAGAAATTAACTTCTGTGGTTAACTTTGGTAAGCAAACACAGGAAAAAACCATTCAAAGAAAGATACCAAGTATCTGCTAAGGGACATTTTTTTCAGTTAGCACCTGAAGGAATACAATATTGTAACATCAAGGCAGCAGGCCTGATTTTCAATGTGTCTCTCTATTTCCAGCCCAACTATATACTGATTTATCACTCTACAGTAAGGGAAAAGACCTCTTTCAAAGCTCCTAACATCTGAAGTACTTCTGAAATAAGCATTTGCCATCCTAGTGAAAGCACCTCAGATGCATTTATTCTGCAAATTCTTTTTTATAAACAAGCACCATTAATAGGAGACATCTTGCAATCTATTGAGCTATTATAGAGATCCAACAACAAAAATCAGTTAAGTGCTACTGTCTACCCAGTTGTTCTAGTTAATTCTTGTGGGTTTATCATTACTGTGTTTTCTTTTTTCTTTTAATTGGTTTTCTCTGCTTTCCTGACTGCCTGAGACACACACACACAGGATTTGCCTATCTAGCCACGCAAACACAGCAATGGCAGAGGATATGCTTGAAGAATGCCTGAACTACCATTTAAAGAGGAAAAAAATGGACTCTTTTTTCCCTTAGGTAGTCACAGCCATTACTTATAACAGGGATATGCAAAAAACATTAAGGCAGATGTATGAACTTTAAGTTGACGATATGCCGTAGTCCATTACGTCTGAGGAAGTGTTATTACAGGGAATGCTAGCGAGAGCATTTTGATATGGGCCACAGGACAGGCTAACACCAGTTTCATTGCTCAATGTGGCATATTTTTCCTATTATGTAATGCTTATTGTAGGTATTATAATGATACATAGCTGAAAGCCATCAGTAAAGGCTTTCACAAGGGACCGTGCAAAGAAAGCTGATACAATGATAAAGAGACAGCACTTGATTGTTTTTCCTTATACTCTTTTGTACCTTTTGGTGGCTGTTAAATCAGTATATTCTGATCGGATCTCCTAACCTCGCCTGCCACCTTTATGATACCATTTGTCAGACCAAATTTAGAAACCAGCTGCTGGGAGCAGGGCTGCAGTCTCATCGCTGCTGGAAGGTCACTAAAGGAGGAGGCGGGAAGGGAGATCTCTGCCAGGTCACTTCACATCATTACATGCTGGTCAAGCACCATCTTTCACAGGATGACTTCTTTCAGCACATGCAGATTCCAAAATGGTTAGAAAACAGACTAACTAGCTGGGCTAATCATGGGGAAACCTCTCAAAATATGAAACCATATTAGGTGGCCTTTTTATTGACTACGCCTAATTTAAAGTTTATATGTCATCAGGGCAGACTTGCAGAAATCCTCATGAATGCAGTGTAATCAAGCTTTTAATAAAACTAGTCAGATGTTTTCACCACTAAAGCCAAGATCTCATTAGGAACCTTTCTCTGGTTACTCTGTTTAACCTTCTACATTTACAGAACTCTGTCAAAATTACCTCTTAAAGATTTGAGACCGAATTACCCGATACCTTCCAGGGGGCTATTTGTCACCATAAAAAAAGTGCACTAATTTGGATAGTTTAGAATATTCAGATCTTACTTTTCTTTTGAGCAACTTCAACTGTGCTGACGATGAGAAACAGATGAAAAAGGACTGTTTTCAATACCAACCTCAAATATTATAATTGTATTAAATGATCATTTAACTATTTAAAAGAGTAGAATACAATGCAAATGAAAGTTCAGAAAGTAAACAGCTTAATGTCTCTCAATGTCTTCTGTCACTGAAAGACCACAGAGGTCTAAGAATCCACATCAAGGGGAATTTTACTACAATAAGCAGGTTTGACTTATTATTAAAAATTAATGTGAAATTAAATGACTGAGTACTACTTCAAAGCAGTTGGCTATACAGTTACTCCACCAGTTCATTCATAGGCCTATTTCCTGGCCAAATACTCTAAATTCAATACAATATAATTACAAACTGCTGAATTGCATGTAGAAGTCTGCCTAACACTTTTAAAATACCACAAAGAAGAGATGCTTATTCTGACCTCACTGTGCAAAATATAATTTTGGAACCCCCTATAATTCCATGATGAAATCATCACAATTGGTCTAAAAATGTAGTGTTTTCAAGTTTAATAATTCATATTTTGGGGAATAAAATATTTACATCTTGCAAAGGGAGAGAAAGGCAGCTCAAGTCTGTTTGTCCTTAAAAACAAGTCTGTCACATAAAAGGAAAAAAAAAAAATCATCCACCAGCTGCTTAAACCAAATGAAACATTGAACTACAAGCCCAAATCCATTTTGGTACCTGCTCACTTTTCACAGTGCAGACACATACAGAGTGTGCAAGGTGTAGGCTGAAAACATAAGAGGTTGCACTTTGTCCCATACAAGGGAAAAGGGATAAGACCTAGAAGCAAAACTATTTGTTTGTAGCAGGTCCATATACTCATTGGTTCCAGATGATTCCTCTCCTTGGTTTGCCTCTTCAGTGCCTTCTGGGCAACTAGAAAGGCAAGTTCCTTCAAATAGAGATCTCAGTAAAGTCATCTCAAATGTCAAAGGCAGCAGCAAAGATGACACTCAAACACATAGGAAAGAAGGACATTAAAGATGAGCCTGGAGCAGCTGTCAGAATAAAGGAAGTAAGACTGAGGCTGGGCAGGCAATAAGAGATCAGAGAAAGAAAGAATGGCAGATTAGCATCAAGCTGAGCAGTGAAAGCAAAAAAGGAAATTCACTATTTCTCTCCCCTGGAACAGAAAAGCAGTCAAGCTAAGAGGAAGAACTTGGTGAAAGAATGTAACTGCCATTGTAACATTTAGCCTTGCCAAAATTTAAAGCCCCTTAAAAGAAGCAAAATAAGTGTCTAAGACAAGAAGCTAACAGGAAGTACATGCTATTTATCTGGCCACCAATATTGAGAGAGCACGCAGCATAAAATGACAGAATTCTGTCCTTGTACGAATGTAATAAGACAAGTCAGAAAGGAAGAAAAAGCTGAAGATACTGTGAGCATAAGGGAGGAGAATGCAGAGCTCCCATTGCATCTAGGCAACTAGCACGGGTCCAAAGACATGTCTAAACTAGAGACGCTACAATAGCTCTGGGAAGGTCGGGTATGGGAGCAGCCCAGCTGTGATTACAAGAACACAGTGCAGTTTATTATCTCATAACCTATCAACCCTGTTAGTAATCCTCATCTGGCAACAGTGACTCTCTCACAGTAGCAAAACCAGTGTAAGAATATGAGGAAGTTAATGCTGTGGGGGATGAACAAGACCCCTCCATCCCCATGAGAATTTTTTTGAAAGGAGAAACAGCTCCCAATTGGGCAGAATCATAAAACTGCATCTCTTAGCTTCAGTCCATGAAGTCTGACAACAAACATCAAGGATAAGTTTTAAATAAAGGTCTACATATCTGAACTCTGCATATACAAGGACCAAAAAAAAGCAACCCTGAGCTACAAAATCATTCACTGATTTTCTCATCTGTCAGTCAGGAACAAATTATACCTCAGGCCTGCAACCTAAAATCCTTGTCATAGTTTCTGCAACCTCTGTTTTTTCTAGGGTAAAAACTTATATCCACCCAGACATTGAAACAAGATTGCCATTTCAAGTCAAATTAGTACTGCAACAAATTCTGCGTCAATGTACTTCAGTCCCAAAGTCATTTGTTCTTCCTTTCTGTTTACTCAGTCCTTCTCCAAGCAACTACGTGATGTCTAACACAGTGGGTTTGGTGGCATGGAAAGCCAGACAGTGGGAGCTTGTCTCAAAACAAACAGCTTCAGCTCAAGTACAAGACCAAATCTTTACACAACAGTAACTACTTCACCCTCAGCAAGTTTGCAGATGACACCA
>KL254662.1:19233-45021 GCA_000699545.1 Podiceps cristatus | reverse complement strand
GGGGCCGGCGCTTGCGTGGGCTCCTTGCCCTGCCCGTCCCCGGCGCCCTGCCCGTCGCCCCCCTCCGCCCAGCTGTGGCCGGGCTAAAGCGGCCTCTCTGGTTGTTTTCAGCTTAATGCTGGAGAAAGGAAAAGTTTCCAGAAAGACTCCAGTGACTCAGAGGTAGAAAACGAAGCGGAAGGTACATTCGTATCTAAAAAGCCAGCCTGGGTGGATGAAGATGATGAAGCTGAGGAAAAGTAAGTGCACGTTTGGAGGTAGGAGTTACATTTCACGTTTAAGAGCATCCGTCAATTGCTTCAGTTTGAGTGATCTTCATATTCTGTGTGTTTTTTCCTCTCTAGTGTTGATATGACCCATAGGTATAGGAGAGATTTCATGAAAAGTGATGCTGAGAAGGTACTTACTAAGAAAAAGCTAAAAAGGAGACTTGAAGAACAGTGAGTTTCATTAATGTTTTTATGGCTAACTTCATTAACATGAGATAAGATACATTTATGTGACATTCAAAGGCGCTTTCCTCTTTACCCACTGCGTTTACGCGGCTCGTTGAAAGCTAGTGATTCTTGCATACTTGCAGTAATGTAAAATTTAGAATAATAAAATGTGCATTAACATTGGCTGGACTAATTTGTTTAATACTTGTTTTAGAAAAAGTGCACAAACTAATTTGTCTTCTAGGGAGTTACCGGATTTTTTTTATAGTGCTACATCGCTTTGTTAATAGAATGAGGAAAAGTACTAACTTCGTATGGTGTATAAGAAAGAGCTGAAATGGGAATGTAATCAGAGAGCAAAGCAGAACTTTAGACGTACTTGGGCTGTCTTGGTATTTGCGTGTATCGCTCCAAAGAACCGTGCTCTAATGTTTGGTATCAATTTTGCTTTAGTTTTACATTCAGGAAGTCAGCAAAATGCTGAAAGCTGAGTGAAATTAAAAACAAACAAAACAAACCAACTAGCACAGTGTTTTAATTACAATTAATCTTCCAAACCTGTAACTGTATGTCTTACAGGTATTTAATGTGTATATGGAAATTACTTTATTTAAAAGGTGGTGTTTTTTTTCCCCTTCTCCCTCCTCGCTCTTCTTTTGCTAGGTTTCAGCAAGCTATGGGAGGTGTTCCTGCCTGGGCTGATTTAGAAAACAGGAAGAAATCCAAAAGGACTGCAAGTGATAGTAAATATATCCATTGCTATTCTACTAAGTGTTCTTGTATTTCCTTATTTATTTTCCTAGAAAATAATTATTTTTGATGTTTTCTTAGTTTCAATAGTACAATACTATGCTAGGTAAGTCAGCTTTATTCTTTCTTTCAGTGTGCTTTATTGTAATTTGTTTCTGTAAGGGATTTCTAGGTTTTGACGTGGGAATGTTTGTGGAATTAGCCTTTTCAATGTGCTTTGTTTTAATTAGGTGACAGTGATGAAGATGATCTGCTATGCAAGACGGGCAATTACATATCAAGCTCAGAGTCCTTACCAAGAGGTATTTTGAAGGTAAAGGCAAGCCTTATCTTTCTACCTCAGATTGACCTATATGCACGCTTGGATGACTTTGTTGCTATTTGAGCCGTAAAATTAGTGATTGTATGAATTTTTTCTTTGTTTCTGTAACTGGAGACTCTAGGAGTAAACAGGCAGACAGGTTGGATAGCTCACATTGTGACAGCACAGAACAATAAACTGAGGTGTATTGTTTGACCTGAGAATTATTTTATGTACTCTAAAGTAGCATCTTGTAGCAGGATTTTAATTTCTGCATAGGAAGGATGGAATTCTCCCACACTTTGAGGCTACTAAAATGGTCTTTGAGAAGTAACAGCTCTTAATGAGGGTTTCTTACAGTATCTTTTCTGTAGCTATTTTAGATGTGTCAGAATGCAGACTAATTTTATGTAGACTGTCAAAGTCAGTAGAAAAGCTAGTTAATCTTATGTCTACGCTGCTGTATTGAAGCAACTTACTGAACTTACTGTGTGTCTGTTCTGCTTATGTCATGCTGTTTAAAAGTTCATCATTGGGTTTGAGATCTCCTGTAGAAAAAGAGCAATTAGATTGGTTGTTCATCAGCATAAGCAAAAATGTGTCACTTGTATTTTTTTATTAAACTACTTGGTCTGTATTCTAGATGAGCACCTGCTTACCTGCTAATCATGAACGTTTTGCTAATGGAAGACTGTCAACTGTGCAGTTTCATCCATCTGCTCAAGTGGTGATGACTGCTGGACAGGATCGATCTGTGTCGCTCTTTCAGGTGAAGAATTTCAGTCTATACTATGTAAATGACCACTAATACAGAAACGTTTTTTTAGTAAGTATACCTGAAATAGCCTGAGCAACCTGATGTAGTTGCAAATGGCCCTGCTCATGACAGGGGGGTTGGACTAGAAGACCTTTAGAGGTCCCTTCCAGCCCAGATTTTTCTATTGTATTATTCTAATCTATTTCTAAGCCTGGAATGATAGACTTGACAACCCTGGTGTGCACAGGAAGAGAGAAATGTCAGTGAAAGTTGCTTGGTTAAAGGCATCTTGTTGTTTTTGAGGTTGGGGTGGTTGTTTGGGGTGTGTGTTTGTTTTTTTCCTTAGGTTGTTTGTAAAGCCTGTAGTGTGAGGAGGAGTCCACTTACATTTTAAAACTGTAATTACCAAGAAATCGTTTTGGGGGTGGAGAGTATATACTGCAGCAGGGACCTAGTCATCCTGGGATGCTCCTGCCCTGCTTCCCCAAAAACTAAAGATCACAACTCTATTGAGGAACTTTCAACATGGCCCGTATCAGTGAAATGGTCAAAGACAAGTCAAATTTGACACTCCCCTGGGGCTGCAGGAAAGAGCAATGTGAAGCAAGTATTTCTGTTTAGAAAAGTGCTATAGAAGGGATTATTTGAACAAAGCATGGGCAAAACAGGGAAAGGGGTGTGATGTATATCCAGGAAGGCTGGGAATGCCTGATCTATAGGGTAAGGAGGTAAGAGCCAGGTTGTTTATAGACGGGGAAGAGAGGAAGAGATTAATGCTTCAAACTCTCACTATTGAAGTCTCTTGTATTGGCTAGTTGATAAGAATTTCCTATGTAAAAGTATTTGGTATATTCCTTAATGTGATAATCTGGGGTTTTTTTGTTTATTGGTTTTTTTATATATTTATTTTGAAGGTTGATGGTATAAGGAATCCAAGAATACAGAGCATCTATTTAGAGAGTTTTCCAGTCTATAAGGCTTGTTTCAGTGTTGATGGAGAACAAGTTATAGCCACTGGTACTCACCATAAAATGTTCTTTGTGTACGACATGATGAGCGGAAGTATTATTCCTATACAGAAAGTAAGAGGTACGTTTTATAGTGCTTTAAGTGTCTGGGTATAGTTGAAGCTGTCCCAGGTAGAGATGGCATATGAATTTGCTTTAAAAGGAAGTGCAGTGAATTGTTTGAGGTAGCGTTTTTACCTTGTCTTCAGGGATCTTTATTCCCAGTTTGTCTGGGATATTACAAATTGTCACACAAACAAGGTTGAGTTGTAGCTTTACTGTGGCAGTGTATTACAGAAATGAAAAACTGGAGTCAGGTCTTAGTCATTGTACCTCTGAATGTTGGGGAAAGAGAATTAATTATGCCAGTTTGAAGTTCTGAATCTTTTTTTTTTAAGGTGTGGAGGAAAGATTTCTCAGAAGTTTCGAAGTCTCTCCAGATGGATCATTTTTGCTTGTAACTGGAACTTCAGGTTACCTTCACTTGTTGTCAATGAAGGTAGTTTCTCTTCATGGTTCACATAGCTTCAGTTTCTTGGTACCTCTTTCTGTTTGAATCTGCTTGTGTATGTTTAATCTGAAGTAATCTAGCTTCCAGTTGAAACAAAGGTACGATGTATACTGTGACAGCCTTCAAAAATGAGCTCCTGAATCCACTAACTGTAGCTTTAGAAAATTATTTTGGGGTGTCTGTGATTTTTTTTTTTTTTTTTTTTTTTTTTTTTCCCTGACTATGCAGTTCTCTTTGGGACTGGTGGAGCCAAGGCCAGAGTTTCATGGGGTTTTAAGCTGTCACTGGAAAAAGTCATATGTCAATGTATTTTGGCTGATTGCATGAATGCTGTGTTGGCAAAAGGAATGGCCTTAGTATGGAAACAGGCATCTGAGGGCGGAGGAAAAAGAGGACCGCTTTTTTGGGAATAGCGCTAGTGCATGCTGGTGTACCGTGCTCATGAATCATGCCATCTACTGTGATTCATAATGCATACAGAAGCTTTTCAGTTAAATTTTAAAATGCCATATGATGGCAGCTGGATTTATTTCAGACTTTTACTGGGAAAATTACTCTTTAAAAAGGAAGTTCAGTTCCACTGTAAAATGAAGACCCTTCAAACAAATGAGAACAAATGAGTGTTTATTGAAATAGCTGTAGTTGTGCAATAATAAATCGATTGTGGACTCATGAGTATCAGCTTGTGCTCTGATCTAGGTACTGAGAATGTTGCTGCTGGTCTTCTAATGTCAGTGTAGCTAACTTAAAATTTTTGTGGGACAGGAGTTTCGAAACAACTTTCCTACAGATTTTTGGCAGAATCATTGTCACCGTTGTTGTTCTTCATCTTATAGACAAAGGAGCTGATTAGCACTATGAAGGTAAATGGAAGATGCGCTGCATCTGCTTTCACTCCAGACAGCAGTAAAATATATAGCTATTCAAGTAAGTATTCTAACAGTACTAATCATAATTCCATCTAAATTGTGTAAGTTTTTATAAGTCATTTATTGTTTTACAGAGATAATTTAAAGACTTTATGCTAGTATCTGGCCTGAAAATACAGCCAAGTGATCAATCATTAAGGAATGGAGTTAACTATTTTATTATGCCTTTAGTTGTGGTGTGTTTTTTTTGTTGTTTTTTGTTGTGTTGTTTTTGTGGTTTTTTTAATACCTTACATTTGGTAGTTGTAAATGAGGTAATAGTTGTCATCTAATTAAATTTATTTTAACAAAATAGACCATGTGTTCTGTATATATTGTTTCTATAATCTTCTACTTTATTCTGCAACCAGAGGAAGGCGATGTTTTCATTTGGGACGTGAGGAGCAGGAAGTGTCTACACAAATTTGAAGATGAAGGTTCTTTGGAAGGAAAGTGCATCGCTGTTTCAAAAAATAACCAGTATGTGGCATGTGGGTAAGTGACTTGGATTTGACAGCTTCTTCCTGTCTCGTTTTGAAGCTCTTCAGTAAACTTATTGGTGGCTGATGAAAATGTAGCAGCATGGAATAAGTTATATTAATACCGATATCCCTCCTACTGTATTATTACTGCCATATATGGGTTTAGCAGTTAATTTTGAAATCATACTGACTGAAACCTTAAATTCTATAGTACAAACATCAATTCAGAGTCTTCTCCCCTTTCTAGTTCTTTCCCATACTCCTAATTTGGCTCCTGCAAGTTAGCGTGTTAGCATTTGAAAAGATGCCTCGGTTCAAAGCCACAAGCTTGGAAGTATTTCTCCAAGTATGCAACTTCAGCTAGCGTATCAATTCTTGTCAGTGAGACTAGTAGGCACTTAAGTACAGTATGCATTTTCTTAGCTCCCTGTAGGAGAGGATTAAGTGGACTTTACAATTAATATAAAAAAAAAAATCTCAAAACCATTTCAGAATCTTTTGATACTAAGCTCTCATTGCTTTCAATTAAATCTCTGTAAAAGATGGGCTCATCAAGGCTCTCCAGTTAAGTGTGTCTATATATAAATAAAAAACCAAACCCCTCCACTAAATACTGTTATAAACTCCAAAGCAAAATCAATCTCCAAAGAAAGTACTGTACAAACCCCAGAAAATAATTGGAAATTACATTTTAGTTGAACAGTGGTTATAGATAAAGCAATATGTACTGTAAATGCTACTTCCTGGTATAATATTTTTTTTTTTTTTTTTTAGCTCAGCTTCTGGAGTTGTAAATTTATATACTACTGATGTCTGTCTGAAAGAGAACCGTCCTAAACCAGTTAAAGCCATAATGAACCTAGTTACATCTGCTACATGTGTGACCTTCAATCCCACCACGGAAATCTTGGCAGTGGCTTCCCGTGAAACTGATGAGGCTGTCAAATTGGTATGTTCAGCTGCTTTAGTGCAAGTTTTTTTGTATCTTCATCAAAAATGATCCTTGTGACATAATAAAGGTGAGATTGAGCAGATATATGCACTGCAAAATTTGCTAGACCAAGCAGGTCAGGACATGTACAAGATACTGTACATTTGTAAGGAAATTACTTTTTTCTTCAGGGAAGTTGCAAGGAAGGTAACATCTTATGGTCTAGTTTACACACACACACACACACACACACACCCCCAGCCCCCCCTTAAAATTCCCTTATTTCAATGATGTAAATATAACCCAGCAACAAATCAGAATTTTCAGCAGTAACTGTAACAGTCTTACTATGTGGTGTTTTTCCTAGCTCATTCAAAATTTGGCCAGCCTTGTCAGAATTCTGGCTAACAGTGGAACTGTTGAATTAATCTGAGGGTTTGGAAGCCTATTTTTACTTGCTTGGATGTAATTAAGAAAAAATAAAGGTGTTGCAATAACTGGCTTCATAGTGTGTTCCCTGCACCTTGTTTCTCCTGTAGAACTCTGTTATATAGAGTGGTGTAGGATTGGAATATAACTAAACATCTGAACTTAACATTGACCTTCAATTTTAAATTTGTACTTTAATTTGAATTTTAGTGGCTTTTTCCTAATTGTTGTAATTAATGACCTATATTTCTCCATAGGTACACATTCCTTCATATACTGTATTCTCAAACTTCCCAGTGTTCAGAAGAAAACAGATTTATCTTGCTCAATCTATGGACTTTTCTCCCAGAAGCGGTTTTTTCTCTGTAGCAAATAACAAAGGCAAAGCTTTGTTATTTAGGTATGTACTAAGTTGGGTTCATTAATCCGAGATAACATGTTCATATTCTGTAAGATGGGGGAGATGACTGGTAAATGATAAGGTTTGACTTTGTGATCTGAATTTCACCTGTTGACTTAACGGAGTGCAGAGCTGGGTTTCCCTTCTGGAGAGTGGGCCTTGTTTATTGTCTGATCATAACATACACATTGCTGCAAACATCCCTCTCAAAACTGTCGTCGTCCTTTTCTGAAATAACTAGGATGTAAAAAGCCAGATACTGGATGCTCTCCCCATTTCAATAAATACCTTAGAGGATTAAAAGATGATCTTTGGTGCTGACAGCGTTGACATCTGTATCTGGCAGGGTTGGTTCTAGTTATAAAGGTGGGGACAATCGCATCTTCAGAGGGAGGGTGACTGAATGCTGGCCCAGACTGCTCAGGGGGTTGTGGAGACTGTGCTGTGTCTGCTTGTGGTCCAGGGCAGCTGTCTCTGGGCGGCCCCGCTTTGAGCAGGGGCGGTTGGGCTGGCTGACCTCCAGCGGTCCCAACCTCAGCCGCTCCATGAGCCTGCGATTAGCGCTCAGGCAGGTTTGAAAGCTTGCTGCATGTGTTGGGTCACATGTGTGGCAAGGCTTCGTGGCTTAGTGTGAGAACACGGGAATAAATGTGTTCTGCCCTTAGAATTAAATTCCAAAATCCCCGTTTTAGTGTGGAACTCAAACTCAGTGGTCAATGTCTGATTAGCTTTTTTTATGAGAAGGGAAAAGTGTTGTGGGTTTTTCTTCTACTGGTGTGGTCAGGGGTAAGAAGCAGTAATAGAGCAAGATCTTTTTTTTAAGTAACTTCTTGAGATACTTGGAAAAACTTTTTTTAATGATTTACACAGTTTGACAGGGAGCGTGTACAAAGACTCCCAAGCCAGTCTGTGAAAATGTGAATAAATTGTGGTTTGAACTTCATTTGAACTTGAACTGCACGCTATAATGGCACTTCACATAGATCTAGCATGCGGATGATTGCTATCTTGCTCCACCTGTGTTTCAGATTAGCTAAGAATATTCAAAGTGACACTACTGAATAGTGGTTGCTGCTGTGTTGTTCACTCAACGGGTTACTGAAAAGTTTTAAATATCTCACTTTTTTTTTTTCCTTCAGGCTGAAACATTATTCAGACTTTTAAAAGAAGATACAGGAGAAAAAGGACCACTAACTGAGGTAAAAGTTGCACTAGAACTTGACAAATTGTCTTGAGGAACCTTATCTTCATTTTGCTACCTCCACCTCTTTATAGATGGCAACAAGAAGTTCTTAATACTGTGTCATCTGGAACTGTTCTGTCTGGATCACTCATGTAGTAGCCCCCACATGATGGGCAAGAGTCAGGCTTGTTCTGTAAATCTCAGCTTTAATAATACTCTTACAGGGAGTTGGTTGTTCAACTGAACTTCTCAGTCCCGTTGACAGCAGTTTTAAAAATCTGAATAGATTTAAATCAAACTCATAGGCAATGTTAAAAGCAGCTGCAGGCTGGCAGATACTTGGCTTGATTCTGTTGTGATGTGAGTGAGCCCACATGAGTTGGCATAATTTCAAATTTAGATGACATAAATTACTGAAGCTTGAAGTGTAGCTTGTGCGCAGGTATCATTTTATTGTACTCTTTAATCCCTTCTTGGGAAACTGGAAAGACCTGTAGCCTTGACAGTAATGTAGTACTTCTGTTCAACCCAAAATGCATTGATGATTGAAAGCTAAACTTGTTTGGACTGGGATCGGGTTCATGTATGTCTTTTGCATGTTAAGCTTGTGTAAAATTTTGCGATGGCTAAGTGTTTGGAAGATACTAACAAAATTCTCTGTACTGGTCTTTCCCCAGGTGTTTTAACCTGCAGATACAAGTACGCTGACAAAATCAAACAAATTTTTTTACTTTATATGGAAGTTCAGAAATACTAATATAACATCTGTGTTTTTGAATGTTGTTCCTTAATAAACGTACCTGATAAGCTTCCAGGCAAGTTGTTTCAACTTTTTCCAATGTTTTGTGTAAGCAAATGACTAGTAGATTTTAACGGCTGGCATTCAAGCTTATGTCTTCAAGAAATGCTTAAATGTCTTGAGTCACTGTGAGCATATGAAGTATTCCAGTGCTCAAACCGAAAACATTAGTTTTGTGTAAACTCTGAGCACTGCTCTGTGCATTTTGTTTGAGCTTTTCCATCAGCCAGGTGCATTTAAGGCTGGGTTGGAAACAGTGTTTTGCTGATTGGAGGAACGAAGTAACCCGAAAGCCCGATGATGCAGGTGTTGCAGTTCAGCCCAACTTAATGGGCCAGCTCTTGGGTAAAGATAGCCTAAACCAAAAAGTGAGAACCAACACAGAGTTGTGCTTACTGCCTCCTGCATGTCACAAAAACAAGGGCATGAATGTGTGTTTAAGTCTTAAAGGAAGACCTCGTTCTTCCCGTGGAAGCAAAGCATCCTGATACTTGATTTTTAAATCAGTTGTGGAATTCTAATACCACTAGGCTTACCTGGCAAGGACTGCTTTACTGCTGGTGGTTTGTCTGATGCCAAATACCACACCTGATCGCTTTGTTCCTGAAGTGGCCACCTCTTTCTTTAAATATGTGAACAAGAAGTTGACTAGGAATCTTCTACAATAAAGCCCCCTGCTTTGAGAATAAATTGTGACTAACACATCTGTCCACGTCACATGAGGGAGCTTTTTGGGCACTGAAGTCAAGAACTAAGGTGCTCCAGTAACTAGTAGGGAAGTCATTGAGCCTTCGGTGAAAGTGGCATTACAGAAAGTTCGCCAAGCATGAGAAAAAGCTAATTCTAGAACCCTGTCAAAAATTTTAAATATATGAGCCTATTGTTAAAATGTAGTATTATTTTAAAAATTAGAATATTGTGTTTTTTGATGTAATGGGTTTTTAAAATGGCTTTGCCAGTGATTCATCATAAGATGAGAACTTGATTTCACAAAGGAGAGGAAAAAGCAGAATATGCTCTGGGGGTGTTAAATTGACTGCAGCATTTAACCTTATTGCATTACTAAACCTAAACTAATAATCCTAGTATGGGAGAGTGAACTTTATTAAGGTGCTTGCTGTAGGGTTCTTCTACAACAAATCTAGCTAACCTCTGGGACTGATTTTGCTGAATTTCTGAAATCTGGATGCTGAAACTGGTGTATGACTTCACTAGAGGGCAGCACTTAATCGTGGATTTGGAGGTTCAACTGCTTCATTTAACTGAACCGCTTGTCCTGCGACAGCACTGCTGATGAGGGAGGGTTTGGTTGTGGTTACTGACACAATTTGCATTTTTTTAATCATCTCTGTATTTCTCTGTTAAGGGGTGTTTGAGTAGTTTGATTTCATCCACAAACTATTAAATCAATTTAAATCAAAGGCTTCCTAAAAGGTAGGTTTTTCAATGTATCGTCTTTTAGCAAATCTCACTGAAGTAGCCGTGAAGTATTTTAATACCATTTAATCTGCCTGTCCGGAGCCTGTGCCCCTCTCTGCACAGGAGGTACTTCTTCACTTTACCCATAAAAAACCCCAAATTCCAGTGATTCAAATCCATATAGGAAGTCATTGGCAGATCTAGGCTTAGCACTTGAGAATTCATGCTTTCCCAGGCTTGTTTAGTTAGCATAAACAGTTTCTGATGTTCTTCCTTGTCCATCCTGCTGACTTCTGGTTCTCCGATGTCCACATTAGATGGAGCAGTAGAGGAAACGGAAAAGGTGTTACAAGACGTGCTGTGTACTCTTGTATCACTGCAAGTGATTTCAAATAGTGGCAGGAAGGAAGGAGAGATCAAACATTTTTTGCAAATTCTGTGGTGCAAGTCACAAATACTAAGCTCTGCTGCGTTGTGAGGAGCACTGCAGGGCAAGGATGTTTAAGCTTTGTGCTAAATACCTTAATTCTTGCTGTAGCATTTTTGTCTTCTGGAAACCATAACTTACTGCCCCATCCAATCTAAAATAGGGAAGACTTTTGCCTTGAGAAACAAAGGAAACCCAAAGGTGCTGCTTGCATTTCTTAACAGGTTTTGAGCAATGACACTTTCATGTACTAAACGGCTGTTAAAAGTTGGATGATAGGAAGTGTTGCAAGAAGTTGAAACGATTACTAGTGTGTGTCCAGGGACGCTTATTTGCAATGGGATGAATACATTAAATGTACATATCACTGTACTCTCATTCTGAAAAACTCAGCTCTTTGTCAGTTTGCCCCATGTTAAGAGTACTTAAGCTTCTGACCTATTTAAAACCTCTTTGTGCTTCATTCCTTTTTTTTCTTAGCGTGGCTTTTTTCTGGCATTGCTAAGCAGAAGTTCTTTTAATGAATTACTTCTCTGCTTTTCCTCTCTTTCCATTCTCCTTGGCAAAATAAATTTTATTGATGTAGCCCATTAAATATTTATCATCGCAGCCTTTCCCCTTCAGGCTGTGATCTCGTCTGATTTTGCAAGCTAAAGAGAATAAGTCTGGTTAGTGCTTAGAAAGGAGACCTCCAAGAAAAAACAACAAAAAAAAAAACCCAACACAACTGACTAGATATTAAAGTAACACTGGTTATTTAGAAGATTATTGGGTTTGCTGTTAAGTCTGTCTTGAATCTCCTGTTTGACCCTGCTCCTGTTTGAGAGCTGTGTTTGGGTTCTAGGTGGTCTAGCAAATTCTTAAATGACTGATTTTTTTTTTTTTTTTTTTTTTTCCCTCCAGTGTCTCATTCAATATCCAGGATTGTTGCCCTTAATTTTTTTTTGGGGGGGAGGGGGGAGAAGTTATGATGGAAGTCTTTTCTATGTGGAACCATTTCTACTGGTATGAGATTATTCCAACAGCTCGCTGACCAGGCAGAATCAGGTTAGATTCTCCTCTTTGGGGGTAGTGCTGAACCCATCTGGTGTGTGTAGCAGTTACAGCACACCTTGAAAAGAACCTGGTTCCTTCCCCAAGGATGTTTCTCCAGGTGATTCTGGTGATCCTCTAAATTCCTCCCCCACCTTTTTTTTTTTTTTTTTAATTGCTGTGATTTGTAAGATCTAGGGGGGGATACAGAGCTCTTCTGGAGGGTGTCTGAAATAAGTCTGCAGGATCAAATCCTTGGTTCCTGCTGCCCAGTACCTCCAGGAATCCAGCTGCTGAAACACCACGCTGTCTCTTGCACTGAGTTCTGCTGTATTTATGCTGCATTTCCCTTTGGGTAACTAGCCCCAGCAATGTCCTGGGCACTTAATGGCACGTTACTGTCATTGTTTGGATTTCTTCTGCTGAAACTGTGCAACAATGTTTTTTCTGGAACAGAATATCTCTTGGGTACTCAGATGTTTTTCTCCCATGGTTGTGTCGCAGTGACCTGGCAATACAGTCCTGCGTTTGGGACACTCTGTGAGGCAGTCTGCACTGTGTATTTTCTTCCAGTGAGTAAAACTGTGCAGGTTATACCTGCTATTAATTACTTCAAGACCCCTTAACCCGAGTGAAATCTTACGCTGATCAAATACTTAAAAATGGCTACGACATGATTTGGTTTTCATGATGGGTATTGTAAAATGTGCTTGAGATCCGTCTTCATAGTGTTTGGCACATAAGATGAGCTACCATATGAGACTTCCATTTTGTGTGTGCAATAGTGAATGTTTTATTATGCTTAAACAGATGGAGGGAAGAGTTGAAGCAGAGGGGAATTTGCAAACGTGATGCAGGAGCCCTTACTCATAATGGCTACCCATAGCTGTTCTCCTGCCTTGTCAGAAGATCAGGGATCTTTATTTATCATGGGGTTAGTATGTATTCTATTTAATTTTGAATCAGTTTCTACTGGATTGAGACTGACTTAAGAAATTAAGCCTAGCAAGGTGTTTTTAGCAGACTTACACAGCTAGGAACTGCAGGGAGATGAACTGCAATTCAGCATCTTTGAAGACACCTCCATTTGATGAAGACAATAGCTTCTGTCTGCGAATCCTGATGCAGTGTAGTGTTTAGCTAAGGGTCTGTATCACATGCTGACATAAACATGCTTAAATACAAGGGTTCTTTATTCCTCTTTAATCTTTGTTTTAATCTTTGGATGCAGATTTCTAAGTTACTGGGAGAGAGTTTTGAGTACTTACAATTCAAAGATAATTGTTCAAAAACTTGTGTTGTCACTGAGAACCTCAGGATCCTGCTGTTCATGAGATTGTTTCAGTCACTTGGTAAAAAAATCTATTAGCCCTGATCTACTGGGAGGAAATGCATTAAGAATGAAATAATTGAGACCTGTGTGTTGGTGGATTTTTTGTGTGTGTTGGTGGTTTTTCCGCTGTAGCTTCTCTAATGAACACATTGCAGCAGCAGCAACAGCTTGTTCTGAGTCTCGCTGTACTCCATAGCTGCACTGTCCTTTGGAGAATGTCCTTCACTTGTACGAACCCGTTACACATGGCTGCAACCACAGCCGTGCTTATGTGTGCTCTAACGGGATTCGGAGGGTCTGGGAGACAGTGCAAACTACCTTTTTCTGCACACGTGGATTAGGTTTTGGAGGTAACAGCTCAACTTTGTGAAGAAGTTTCTTTCTAGGTTGAAAGATATGAACTAGATTAAAGAAGAAAAAAATTGGGCCCCACTGGTCACTAACACTTTGCGTCAATTCCTTGTGTGAAAGCTGCAGGGTATCAAAATTAACTGCCAAGAGTCACTCTTAAAATACAAGTATCTGTTCTACTCTGGGTCAACTGCTACTGCTCTGTCCTAGCTGCAGCATGCTTCAATACAGGTAAGCCAGAGGGAAGATCACTATACTGTGAGATGAAGCAATTGTAGTCTGGAAATGAATGGAAAGGTCTTTGATAATAGGAAATTCAAGGTTACATTTAATTGAGGACACCCAAGAAGTGGCTGGGTAAATATAATAGGAAAATGACACGGGATTCATGAATAAGACAAATTTGTGTAAGTTCATTTTGTATATAACAGCCATTATTGCTTATAAAAATATTTATGTCTATATTAACACAAACTAGTCTTTCATCTGCATAAATCTGTCTAGCGGAGTCAGGCCCCCAGGCTGCTTGTAATAACTACAGAGGAATTCATGGGCTGTCAGTTCTCAAACCACTCGGTGCTGGAGTATTTCAGCTATGTGTTATACCGTGTACTGAGTTGAAGCTATAAAGTGACGTGTACCAATTATGATTAATTACTGTAAAAGATTGAGTATTATGGGCAGATACTTGGCCAAAACTGAGCAAATCTCCAATTAAAGTTTTCTTTCTTGAAAAAAGAACATTGTTCAACTGAACAATGCTGATTTTTCTATCCCTAAATTTGTCTTGACCTATTATAATTGGATGTAATGATTTATTCTAGTGTAATTGTGGAAAAGAATAGAGGCTGTACTTGGGATCCCTCAAGTGTGCAGGCTTCAGTTACAGAAAAAGCCAAGATTAAATGCTGAATGAGTGGAAAAATTTGTTTTGAGACTCTTATTCCCAGTTTAAGTGATGTGTGACATCAGCCCTGGTAGCAAATGGTTTATCTACTGAATTTCTCAGTGTCTTTAATATACAAATTATAATGAGGTCAATTAAAAGCTTTGAATTTCACATAGTTCAACTTCTTGAACGGACCCATGTAACTTTGGGGTAAGTCTAAACTGTTGGAGATTTGAAAGCCTTTTTGAAATTCAGGACTTCTTTCCCGTTGTAGGATGGGGATTATGTATCTTTCTTTCTTCTGGCTTTTGAAGAAACGCTGCAGCTTCACACTTATCCCCTAGGAGTGTTGTGAAGCTGAATCTGTGTTTGTAACGTTCCTCAAGGTCTTTGAATAAAAGGCACAATAGGCACAGACTAGCAAAGGGGCAGATGATTATGGTCAGAAAAGAAAACAGTGTTTTGCTTAAAACTCCTGTCGTGCTTAACATAATAGCAATTTGTACTTTCTGCGGGTACAATGTCCACTTGATAGTCTTAAAGTGAAGGTGCGATGTAACTCAAAACAGCGTCCTGAAGGCCAGCGGGGCTAAATGAGGGGAAAATGGTGATGTGTTCTTTGTGATCACCAGTACCTCCAGCCCCTTCCATTTGAGGACCTAGAAGGGCTTTATTAAAGCAAGGAATCATGCATACTAAGTAATATAAAGCTCATCTTGTGGGTGGGGGGAAGTACAGAGGTAAAATGAATTTTATATGCTGAGTCAGAACTGGGAATTTCAGCTTAGTTTCTTGATTTCCTGGCATTTTTTTTCAACACTAGATTAGCTCATCTCATTGAAAACTAGGCCTTGTTCTAACTTTGCCTGCACGCCTGCTATCTTGCTTTTTACTGGCTTGCAGTTCTCAAATGATATGTAAGGCGTTTCTTTCATTCCCCAATCTGTTCTCCTTCCCCAGATACTTAAAAGTGACTCTGCTGATGAACACGGTGCTTAGATTTTTGTGAAGAATATTAGTTCTGTGGGAACTGACATCCGTATCACTATTTCTGCTTAACCTGTCAGCTTTAGGAGGTTTCTGCAAAGACAATAGTCTTATAAAAGTTCAGATTGTTGCAGAAAACTCAACATTGCATGACAATTCAGAGGTTCCTGTGGCTCTTTTGGACACAGATGAAGATGCAATCCAGCAATGTGGAAGGGGGAGAGGCTTGTGGAAAAAAATAGAAGCAATAAAGTTGGCTATAGTCAGGGCCATGTAAAAGTAACTACCTTATAATAAACTTACATAAATATCCTGCTGTGTCCATGTCTAATAATGCCAGAGCTGGTTTTCTACTGTGAATTTTATCTAAGGTCCTAAACACTTTGTGTCACCATCTGTCTTCACTCTGTATGACAGACTTTGAATAAAGCCTTTGAGAGATGCAATAAACTCCTCCCCACAATCGCTGAGAAGTAAATTTTTATACAAAGCCTGAAGGAATCTGCCTTTTATCTCAGCTGTCCTTTTGTCAATAAAGGGGATTTCAGTGATGTCAGGTGTAGGACCGATATTTAGGGGCTGTGACATACTTAACAGTAGAAACCTTATTGCCTGTCACTTAGCAAAAAGTCCCGAACAAACTGCCTCTGGGAGTTTTAATGGGGCTGGTTTCCGCGGGCTGCCGCTGCGTGCTGCACAAGGCTCGAAGGGCAAGTTGGAAAAAGTGCTCAGTAACATGGAGTTAAAATAATTAGGGCTATTTTGCTTATCTGAACTCAGCCTGTCTTTGTAATCAAATGTCTCGCTACACTACATTCAGACTGGCGTGGTGTGTTGGGTATACTCCTACCTCCAGACAGAAGCTGGGAGATGTCTCTGGAAAATGCATTTTGGGGCATACCTTTAAAGTAAATACGGCCATAGTAGCTCCCTGGTTTATTTGAATATATCCTCCAGCAAAACATGTCTTCACCTCAGAGCAATTAAAACAGTGGAACAGAACTTCACTTGAATGCATTTAATGCTTTACTCCTGCTTTTGCCATATGCTGATTTCTCCCAGAGGGAGAAAATCGGAGTACCGTGTAAGATTTTTCCAAATAGAATAATAAATGAGTGGGTGTTTGAGCTCTGAAAGGATATGAATATCTGAAGCTGGATTAGCTGATTTGGTATTTCAGGTGCATAGAGTAAATCCAACATTTTCATGAGTGTTTTCAGCTCAAAAACCTGTGTGTGCTTATGCAAAACTTTGCCTAGAACAAATGAAGGTGATGCGCGTATGATAAATTAATGAACAGGTCAGGTCTCTGGTACTGCACTTTCCTGGCTCTGGGAGGTTTTTCTTTCAGCTACAGCAATTAACAGGTTTCTGCTGAAGGGCTCTGCGAGGAGAGGAGCCCCAGCCCCTCCTGCCCTCTGAGCCCGACCTGGGGCACAACTGCCGGGCCAAGTGCTCCTCATGCCACCCAGCAAGTACAAGCAGCCGTGAAAGAGCTGCTGTTACCCTGGCCAGATGCGAGGGATGTTATTTGGATGCTCCGCTGTACAAGGAGGCTCCAGAAGGATTGGTAAAGGACCAGTGAGACAAGGAGAAGGTTAACGCTCAGCCGTTGATGCGTTGGATCTCAAGGCAGAAGTTCAATGTGAAGATGTTCAAGGGGAGGGAAAACCTCATTTTTCTTCTAGTGCCTACAGGTGACGAGATTGCCAGGCACTAGGTGTCTCTGGTAATTGGTGTTTTAGCAGTCCGGCTAACGAGTGATAGAAAGCTGGTATTGTGGGTCTGAAGTGGTTCTGGCTATAGGTCCAGCTTAGTTCAGTAAAAGCAGTGAGGCGTCTGGCTGCTCTAGGCTGATGCTTTAGGGAGGCCCAAAATTCACAAGTTGCTCTTTTTCTTCTGAGCTTTTCTATCGTTCCCCTAATCTATCCTCTGGGAACCTCTTCCTTGCTTTCAGGCAGACTCGGAGATGGCTCTAGCTCAGCCAGCACTCTTAATCTAAAAATATGAGGCACGTAATTGCTGTTAACACTCATAACAGTTTTAGGTCTGTGCAGTTAGCCAGTATTTTTAATGGGGCTACTTCACAGTTAGATTATGTTCCTGATGAGTATGTCATGGCTTCATTAGTTTTCTCCCCTCACAGTTTTCCTGCATTTGGATAGCAAATGATCCTTTGCTCTCAAGGACGTAGCCAGAGCATGTGTTTCTGCGAAGCATGTGGTGCTGTCACTTACAGACACGTTTTACTGTGTCAGCCGCCATGTCACTTCCAGAGATCAGCATAGGAAGAAGGGTTAGGGAAGAAAACTAGCAAAAACTGAGTTTAGTAAATTGTTATGGTAATGATTTTATATACATTTATATATACATTGTGGTGATAAAAGTGGAGGTTGATATACTCCAGCTACTAATGTATACTTCATTAACTTTATTAGGCAAAATTACTTAAGACTTCATAAATATCAAACTTTAGTCCCTGCACAGAGTGGTATCATAGCATTTATCAGGATCATTAATTGCTGGAGCATACACTCGCACACGTGTGTTGTAGCAGAAGTGAGATCACTCTAAAGAACTCAGATGTACGTATTTATTTTCTGTCAAACAATTTCATGAATGCAAGGGAATTTTACAAGTATTTCAAGGAGTTCTGCATTTCATTAATCATTTGTCCTTATGTCTTATTCTGGAGCTCTTACCCAGCAAAGTATCAGCTGGGTATGTCAGGTGTTTCTGGCTGGATGAAGGTTTATGGGGTGCTGCTCTTAGATTGCAGAAACCCAGATTCTGAATGCAGATGCGGAACACCTGTGCTCTGGCTGGAGGCAGTAGGAGAATCTTGTGTGAGGTGGTGTTCGGAGGGCCTGGGCGTCAGGCCTTCTCTTCCTGCACTCACTGGCTGGACTAGTCATGGGCTTAAACACTTAAGTCCTACTTAATATCAATTATTCACGTCCAAGCTTTGCAAATGAAGCATAGATTCAGCAAGCCCTTTCAAAAAAATGAAAAAAACCCTCTTAGAAATCATGGAGCTGGGTCTTGTTCCCACAGAATTCAGAGGGAGCCGGTACATGTTTCTCCATTTCAGACTACTTTCTTATTACAGCTCCGGATCTTTCACTATACTGGGCGAAAACTCTCTCTCACTCATACTAAGAACTGTGACCATCCAAGGTATTTTAGAAAAGGCTACAGGAACGAATTTGTGCCAAGAGCAGGTGGAGCTTGTTAAGGCCGTTGGGTTACCAGGTTAAGGGGACCAGCCTGTGTTGATGAGGAGGGAGGGGCCAGCTTGATTGGCCTTAGAGTGGGACCAGCTCTTCCCTGTGTGGGCCAGTTCCTCTCGGGCTGTGGCATCGCTGAGTTTGGTGCAGGCAGGTAAGAATTTCCCTCTAATCTAATACTTTTCTGAATTTTTGCCCTGGAGGTCAAAACTTTGCCTGTTGGTCTACTTATGAGATGCTGGTAAGTTGTTTCGGTGCAGCTGAGAGCCGGAGTTCCACGTTACAGCTCTGGCCAGGTGGTTTGCTGGGCAATTTAGTTTTGTGGTTTGGAGAATTACTGAGCTCTGGAGAAGGGCATTCCTCGAGGGAATGTAAAGGACTTTCTTGAAAGCCCTAGGGATAGGTCAGTTAATCTAAGCATGCTGAGCTATCTGGAATGCAATGTTACTGCTGTTGTGGCAGAAACTGCTCCGGGAGGGACTGAGGCAGGATCCCTTTCCTGAGAGGTCTGTTTCCACTCGCAGGTTTATAACAGGGGTTGTAGGCCCAAAGGAGTTACTGCCAGGCCAGGAGACTGCCGACCTGTTTTTGGGGTCCTTTCCCCAATTCCGAGTTCCTCACTGGGGGTTTGGGTTCACCAGACCCTGCGGATTGCCGGTTTGCAGAGGCACGAGCAGCTGCTGCGCTCCTGTATCACCTCCCCTCTGCCCCGGTTAGCTTCCCACGGTATTATCTAATGAAATGCCCGTTTGTTCATCGCTCTTCTGCATTTGCAAATATAAGAAAGAGCAAAGAAAAGAATGTTAATGTATTCCTGTGACTAGAAAATCGTGAGTTTTCAACATTTAATGTTGAGAGCGCCTGAAATTAGTATCCTAATTAGTCCTGCTTTGAGTCCATCTGTGTCAGGGATTTTCATCATGTTAAAAATGTTAAACCTGGTTACTCTGCATGCAGCCAGATATCCTGAAGGACCTGCAGCCTGGTAGTAGCCCTGTTGTGTCTACAGTGAGCTTAGCAATGTGACTTTTAAAATCAGTAAGGATGAGGAGGGAGGTAGAAGTGCCGCAGGAGCTCGTATCGGGGCAGAGGCGCATCCCTCATGCTCCTTTCCCACAGGTTATCGTATTCTGCTTTCTGTGTATAACGCCGTTCAATTGCTCTTGGTGTGTAGGAAATTACTGCAAGGTCTTGCTGTGTAGTAATTCTTAACCGTGTCAGATATGTCTCCAAGAATTATGCTGACAAGGTTGCCTAATATTGCTTAGCACCTCCCCTCGGCAGCTGAAGGATGGAGCAGGCTCTTTGGGGGTCTGTCCCATACGAAGCTGGCAAGGAGCTGCCGCACAGGTTTGCTACTAACACCTGGCTGCACTTCTAGGTAACCCGCTTGGCAGTATTTTTGTTGATGTAGTCTCTCTAAAGCTAAAAGAGCAATAGATAATTTGTAAGCTTGAGAAAAAGGATTTTTTTTTTTTAAAAGGACTATCTCTGCAAAGATGCTTTATGTTTTTATGTGCAAATGTCTTGGAAAATTTTGGGGGGAGTGAGGGGAAGGGAGACATCAAGCTTTTATGAAAAGCACCTTCTGGTGCTCTTAGTCAGAAGAACCATATGCAAAGTAGTTGGTTTGGATAAACCGTTCTCTCAGCTGAACTCTGCTACCCAAGGGAACAGGATGTTCTTTAGAGTTCAAATCAAAATTTAAATCTTTCATATGTCCTTGTCTAATAATACATAAACCAGCTCTGATATGGGGCATTTATCTATTTATTTGTTTTCCCTCTCCATTTCTCTGCTCAGGCAGAAGCCCTCTCATTCTGGTAAATCTTCCTACCAGAAAATGAAAAAGTTTGCTGGGGGGGAACACGATGACACATGGGCGTGATACCGTTAGGCCATGTGGCAGAATTTCTGCCATGGTGCAGCTTCTTTGATCAGTGTGAGAACAGGCAGGAGTGAAACATCTGGCGAGGCTGTATGGGGCTCCCCTTTGACATACCACCCCTACCGTCATGTCTGGTTATCATCGTATACGCGGTCCTGGTCTGCAGCTCCCTGTAAGGCTGTCAGGCTTCCCTGGTCTAGCAGCTCTACCAGGGGGAGCTGGCTCTGCCATTGCTGCTTCTCATAACTGCTGGAGAAAACTCGTTTGCAAGGTTAAATCCTTTTCATTGTGATATTTTTTTTTTCCCCCCACATCTTTGCTTTCCAACCTCCGTTCTTTCTTTTTAATATAACGAGCAGAATTGAGATAAAGGCAGCGTAAGTTGCTATACCCTAGGTAAAATTTATAGGTTGTGAAAAGCTCCTGTGGCTCAGGATGTTAATTGTAACCTGGGACTGGAGCTTGCAGAAGTAAATCTTTAATAACCTCATGCACTGCTGCTGGAAAGGGGGAAAAGACTGAACAGTCTCTTCCCCTAAATGTACCGCTGTAATGTCTCTTTGCAGCAGTTTTAGCAATGGCACAAAACTTGGAAATTTTTTAAAACCTAAAAGTAGTCCCAGGCATGTGTGTATGTACCAGGGCTGTCTCAGGCCGCTCCAGCGTTCAGGCAAAATTTAATTTTGTAGTGGTGGCGTAGGTAGGGGGAGAGCAGGAGTGATGTAGCCTTTGAGGAACGGGTGGGAGGCCTCGGCATGGCCGCCAAGGGAAGCTTGGGAGAGGAGGCTGTTCAAGGGACTGGTTACGTGGCTGGGTTTCTTCTCTCTTTTGTTCTGCCTTCTGTTTTATCTGGGGCTTGTCTCGTTTGTTTGCACATATATGTAAATCCATTTTCAGCTTCTCCTAAGGAAGGCCTGAATTAATTTCCCTTGTATATTTTTACTTTGCATTAAGATGGAATCAGCAAGTCCAGCCATAGACCAGACTCCCTTGCTGTAGGCAGTAGGCAAGCACACAGCAAAAGGATGTTGTGTGCCCCGCAAAGGTTTGCAAGGTTATATTTTTCCCAAAGTAAATCCAGTTTCTCCAACTTCGTTCTTCGTTAATCTATTCTGCTGTTTAGCCAGAGTAAGACTCTAAAGTCATTTCAAGAGTATGGAAGAGGGTTAAAAAAATGCAACCATCTCTTAAAAATTGAAAATGAGCAGGTTTCATGACCCAGCAGATTAATTCTGAGAAAATCAAGTGATACATGGCAGAGGTAAGACATCTGATGAACAGCTCCAGACAGGAGGGCAAATGATGTCAGCTTCATTTGAAAGTAATTGTTTTTGTACCTGGCTAGCATATAAACTACAATCACCTGACATTACAATAACCTGGCATTACAACGTGCTCCTCAGTACAAATGGGCAGTGAAAGCAGATGTTTTATTTTAATATTCAACTAGCAGCACTTCAATGGCACCTAATTAAATGATATATAGGTATATCTACTTGAGAGAGAAAACCACTGTAAAGCTCGAATGTTTCTACAAGTACTGGTCTGCAACTTTTCCTGACTTACAAAATGTGAGTTTATTGCCAGACTAGAAATGGCAAGGAAGGGCAGGTGGTCCAAAACTGGCTCAAGAGGTAAGGTATGGCCTCAAGATATTCTTAGTTCTCTTAAGACAGTATCTAATTGGAAGACAGAAAATAATCAGCACCTGATGGTTGTGCATTCCACTGTGCAAAGTAAGCCGTCGGTCTCATTTTGTACTTTATTAGACAGGTATGCTCATCATCCAAAAAATGCTCTCCAGATTTAGCACCAAGCAGCGGCCCTGCTGGCAGCCTCTGCTCAGAGACATAAATGTGAGAGGAACACAGATGTTAAAATATCCATTTGTCCTCAGGGTTCATTCCTCTTCTGTGTTTCCTTGTACTTTGTTGTATTCTTTTGTATTTTGTTGTCATTTATGTCGGTGCACTGTGAAGGTTAAAGAATGTGGCCTGTTGTCGTTCAGTGAAATGATTTTTGCAAACAGTATTTTGATGAAGCTTTGACACCAGCCAGTGCCCGGTGGGCCAACATGCTGCCAGGTCAGTCTCCTGCAGGCGAGGCCTTTTCAGTGGGGTGAAGGTGTGGGTGTGGGTGCCTTCTGCAAGCTCTCTTGAAGAGACTGTTATGCAGAAGAACTTTGTGAAAAGGGTCAAATTCGATATATTCCTTCACAAGCTTGTTTGTAATCCTGCTGCCACGTATGAACATCTTCCGTCGAAGGAACCTAGTGGCTGCGTATGCCTGGGAGTGTTGGAATCCATCCTTGGGATTCAACGACATCGCCGTACACGGGTAAAGCTCTAGTTCTCCTTTATCCTTATAAATCCACGTGCATCACAGTCTGTGTTTTCAGCTCTCGCTTTTCCTACTTTGTTCCAAGTGCTCCAGGTAGATAAGGATTCTCCAGACGAGGGCATTAGGGAAGCATGGGGCTCTGTAAGCTTCAGGAGTTGTATCAAGCACGTGTGACGCAGAACGGGATTTAGGTGTTGGTGTGTTTGTAACACGACTTCATCATGTACGCAGGACGTGCTGTTGGCTTAGTACATTTTTGAAAGCAAGCTATTTTTGTAAAGATTAAAACTCTGTTTGGCTGAATGAAAATCTTAAGAGTTCAACTCTGTCTCTCTTTACATTTTCTTTGACTGCTAAATGATTTTTATTGTATTTCATTTTATGTGATAACCTTATTGCAGACTGAACTGAATTTATCCTTTGCTTTCCTTCCTCAGCCAGAAGCTGATGAGGTCTCAATTTTCCAAATAGGCTTCATTTACAGTTGCAGAAACCTCTGAAAATTGAGGCTGCTTTCCTCCCCCATTTGCAGTTCCAGGGAGTAAATAGTATGCAGCGGTATGAGGAACACAACCCGGAGCTTTCCAATTGAAAGTCCCTATTTCCCGAGCTGAGGTGAAGTCCTTTGTCTGTCAATGGAACCAGGGCAGTGAAAAGCAATGGCTTTTAATTTCCTTTGATCCAATAATCTACTGGAGGTGTAGTCCCAAGCAGTACCCTTGTACTGCTTGTATCATGGTTCATGATTATATGTGTTATTAGGGCTGGAGTGAACAATACAGAATGGGGAAAAATCACATTTCCTATTACCGTAGAGCATACATCCTACTTTATATAGCTCTTTTAAAAAATATTTAAAATTAAGATCTCACTTAATTTTGATTAGGCATTTCTCGGCATAATGTGAACTTTTTCTGTAGTGAGTTCTGTGGCTGTGTGTATCCATGTGTTTCTCTGCTGCTATTTGGAAAGAGTCATATTTTTACAGCAACATTACCCATTTTCCCTTTATTGTAATTGTTTTGGAATAAGAAGTAATCATCCAGGACTGACCAACTTGCTCTACCAAACGTTCTGTTCTCAATTCTAGTAAATTGCTTTGAGAATTGAACAAAGCTCTGCTCAATCATGCAAGATATCCATTCCGAAGAACACCGGGAAAGTAAACCTACTTTAGCCTTTTGCAATCATCTTTACTTCTTAAAGATAAAACTGTAAGAGCATGATTCCAAATACACAGAACTTATGAATCTTCATTCCTTGAATAAAGAAATTAGTTTGATAATGTAACTTTGTGTTCCTCATCTAAATCCCCAGATTTTGTGAGTGTTTAACTTCTAATTTATTACTAATAGATAAATACTACTTTGATGGACTCTTTGGCCTGGATACCAGTGTTCAGTGGTTACAGGTATGAGACCCCTCTCTGAAGGGACCCGTGCAGTGCTCTTGCCTCCTTAAGGATCTCTTCCTGCCCCGGGGTTTCAGCTTTCTTTTCTACACTGGAATAAAGAAGGGGCAGCCTGCAGCTTGGCCGCTCTTGTGTTCCATTAATTCTCTGTTTGTTTAAGCTTGTGCTTTTTTAGGGTGCTGATATTTCAGTTCGTGATATTAAGCCAACACTGAGCTTTTTGTGATCAACTGTTGTGCTATCTGGTGGATAAGTGATTCACTGCTTTAAATCTGGCTATTGGGTATTACTGCAAATTTTTTATTTATATCTTGATTGATATTTATTGCTGAGACGGAGAATTCCTAGAGCTGGTATCTCTCAAACTTAACATAGAGAAGCCATTGATTAAACTAAGAATTTTGATAGACTGGTATCTTTGGTGGGCCAGGTATATGCTTGATGGGGGGGAAAAAACAAAACAGTAACACACCAGTTTTTAAAAGAGAATTGTTCTGCTGGAGTATAGTAGTTAAATTCAGCAAAGTTCACTGTGGCACCTGTTGGCGAAAAAGCTTAAGGATTCCAAAGGAACAAAATATGAAAGTTGTCTCATTATGGCAACCCACATGACTGTACCAGAAGACTTTGGTGGGGTTTTTACCACTTGTATTGTACTTCATCTCCCTCATATGTATTTGCACCTCATTACATATCTGGCACATATAAGCTGAAATTTAGAGAAATTGAGTGCTTTACCTTGCCCCAGTTAGCTTGCATTAACTTTCAATTTTAACTTGTTTGTTGGTTTGGGTTTTTTTAATACAAACAAACAAACAAAAAAAAACCCAACCCACGCAAACCTGTTGTGAGGGACTTTTGGGTTGAACTTCCATGTTTCGCAGTGGTGGGCAAGACATAGGGACCGTATGTAAATAGGGAATATTTGTATCCACATCTGTGTGAAGAGTTTTATCGTAAATAAAAAAATGATGAATGTTCAATAAATATTGAACATCTGTACACACAGAGTTCAGCTTTGTAAATCCAGTATCCAAAGTTGTCTTGGTCTTGGCGGAGCTCAGAAGAGTGATGGGGCTTCTGGCCATGGAAGTACCGTCAGTCTTTGAGCGCCGCAGCTTGCCTGGGCTGCAGACTGGCATGAGGGTAGGAAATAGTAGCCACAGGTTGGTGCCGGGGGCTCTGCAGCGCAGGTGGGGACGGTGTGTACCACGGGAGTAACTTGCCTGTGCATTTTATTGGCAGTACATCCACAGGTAGTATCTATATTCCCTGTGCTCCAGACTAAACCTCACAGGAAAATGCTGTTTGGGTAGCACCTTGTTAGCTGTTTTTTATCGCTGTTAGTGCTAAGTAGATATTTGTATGGATGAAAAAAGGTTCCCTGTGATCTTTCCTCTTTCTTATGTGCTAGCACATTACCTGTAACATTGGGACCTAAATCTTCCAACTTTTTCCCCATGCTTTCCTCCCATGTCATTTGTTTGGTTTATTTGTTGTTTTGTGTCATAGTTGGTTAAGTCTGAAATTAAGTGTATGGGCTTCAGTGCCGTATCAAATTCTTGTGGTGATGCACAGTGACTAGACCG